>LD353313.1:21571-39697 GCA_001465055.1 Ptychodera flava
GAGCGGTGGCCATCTTGGAATACGCCTCTCTCCACGATGTGATTTTAAAACCCGTCTGATATCACCGAACTTGTTTCTGTAGTTCTAACTATACTATGCAAAAATTGATAAATCTAACGGAATCCGTATGGGATGGCTCCCTTTCAATACCTATATGAGACAGAAGGAAACAGACTAAGAAATACCACTGCGCCGAATTGTGTGTCCTTTCCGGGTGCTTCTCATTCATGGATAAACCACTCCTGCATAAAACGTCTTTTTTGATTGGCCTATGCGATATGAAAAGTTTTGGATTATATCCACGCAAGTGCTAATGATCCAATCGTGTTCAAAATCAATAGAATACATGGATAAAGATAAGCATCATTTTCAACTTTTATTGCATAAAATGACGAATACGGAAAACTGGCAATAAAAACTGTGAGTTTCGGAACTGCTGTACAGCCAATCAGCATAGCTGTTTAAGTAGACACCATAGCCGGAAATCATCTTTATTTACCGTGTAGCATTGTGGGATACCAGGAAGTGGGATGTGTCCTCCAAACTCTCAAATTCAGTGTCACTGCGTACACTGTCTTCTCCACCCAGATTACAGTCGCTTATTTGCACGTTCGCAAGCCTCCACGAGATAAATGTCAGCGATCCACAACATCTAGCATTGAAATAATCAATCTTTGAAAAATGAGGACGGTCTGCGTACAAGCGTCATCACAGACAGGAGACACCTTGTGCATCCTTGAGCAGAACGTAAGTGCATGCACGTGGGTGAGGTGACAAAATTTACATATAGCTGTTTACAGTTTTCAAACTTTATGAATCGTTGTCATGATTACAGATTGAGTTAGCTCCATAGTTAGAGTTAGCATGGTACCTCCGTGGTTTTACAGTGCATATTAGGACTAGCTTCGATGGTTGCAAACAAGTCTCTGTGTATGCAACTCACGCACCAAGTATTAGGCGGGATACGATGTAAACATCAGAATACAGTTACTATATAAACAAATACACAAACAGGCCAACTATCAGAGAAATTCTGTGATACAGAAGTAAAAGGGTTCAAGTAATGAGCATTAAAACATGTTCAGGATGTCTTTTCCGAACAGCTGTAGTAGTGTTCAGTGATGTTAACAACATTAGAACTGTTTAGCTTGTCCATGTATAGAACTATAATTTCATTACTTGTTAGAAAAACATTTCATTTGACTTACATTCATAGGCTGCCCCTCCTTCTTTGGCAGACAATAGTTCTGTTATGATTCAAGTTAAAGCATGCGGTCTTGCGCCATTTAGATTAGAGGTAAGTCAGCCACCTGAAAGAAATGACATTATGCACACACATCTTAACACAAAAACTGTATATTCATATACACTTCGACCATTGAGATCAGACTCAAGTGTTATACATAAAATCATGAGCTGTAAATTACATGTTTATACCAGGAGCAATTGATTTTTAGTATGCAAAATTTACCTTGAAAAGGATAGTGTTGGAATAAAATCTTTTTCTCTATTGCAAGACCTCAAAAGATTTGAATATTCACAAAGGAAGCTATCCCTTTGGCAGAGAGATCTCTGGCACAGTAATACAAGGTATGGTGTTTGCAAAAATAGTAAAACAGTATCGAAACTCTGTTTCTTTATCAATTTAAGAATCATATAGCAGTGATGTGGTTCTTTGTGTCTGATAAACAACTTTGCTGAATCCATGCTTTGTGAGATGTTGAAAAATGTATGTTATGTCCAATCATATCTTTCAGAAAGAATTTGTATGCATGAAAAATGTCATGTATCTGAATAGAATTTGAACACCTACATTAATTTAGATAAAATCCTCAAGTGTATATGACAAAAGCTCATATTTTCATTTGCATTGCTCAGTGTCAGTGGTAGATGAGTGGATGTGTAGTACTGATATTAATAGAAAGTCTACTTTCTGGTTCCCGCATTATCACAAAAGTGTCATTTCGACTGTTTCTCCTCGCCCTCAATTATGTCAATGTCATTCATCACAAGTCATTCTTCTTGTTTGGACTTTAAAAACCTATTTTACTGAAGTTGTTCATTGAATGTTGAGAGTGATCATGTTGTTTCCATACTCTCTTTAGTTGGATCAGCAGTTACAAGTGTAAAGGTTGGTGATGAAGTGGTTGGCATGTTGCCATTGGACGCTGACTGTTCAGGATGTGCTGATATTTGTGTTGTTAATGAGTACAATATCAGTAAGTAACAATTCTTTTTGCATGGATCAACCAATCAGCATGTTTCCTAGTCTTACAAATGATTGAGAGAATACCAGCATGACTGTATGAGAAAACCAGATGTGAACTGAATGTGCTCAGGTGTTTTACAACAGATTCATTAATAGTAGTACGCTTCTCAGAACAATCAGATATCTGTTACATCATTATATATACATGTAGCAGGTTTCATCAACTTTCACTCAGTACTGTCAGAGTTAAATCACTAATTACAAAACTGGTGTCTATCATATTTAGCTCATGTGTTCACACGCGTGAGCTAATGTCATAGTGATGTATGTGTGTGTGTGTGTGTGTGTTTGTGTGTCCGAGAACTACAGAATTTACATTTTAACATGTTATCCTTGAATATGATATAAAATAACTCAAGGGTAATTTCATATTTTGCAGAAGAATATGGTTACATTGCAGTAACAATGAAGTTCATTTAACTGACAAATTGTCACCATATCAGCTTTTTGAATTATGACATATCATTTACTGTATTTTAAAAATTCATTTTAAATTGTCCTCTTGTAATTTGTTATGACACAGTGTGACTGTGACTGTCTTTCTTTGTAACTTTTCCCTTTAATCAGTGTCAAATTGTCTTGATCTCTGTAGTTGTGAAACCGACCAGGGTGACATTCACAGAGGCTGCAGCTTGTATAGGTGATGGTGTGAGAGCGTACACAGCACTGCAGTACTTGGCAAGGCTATCAGCTGGTGAAACTCTACTTGTAACTGATGCTGCAAATGTAAGTATATGAAAGGATGTAAGTATATGAAAGGATAGTAAAAAGTGCACTATATAAGAGTTATGATTTGTCGAGAATTATGATCTAAAAGTACAGTATGCGGTATGCAGCTGTATGTAAATTAATTTCATTAGTCCTTGCATATTTTTGTGTGTGTGTAAGAATGTGCATGAAGAAGGAATGCAATGCCACTGTTAATCCTGGTTTATGGCATTTTAGTCTGCAGGTCAGATTCTTATACAGCTGGCTCAGTTGTGGGGTGCAAAGGTCATCGCCACGGCAGCGACACAAGAAGAAAAACTACTTTTAGAAAGGATGAAACCTGAACTCGGTAGGTCATGTCAAAATATGATTGTGGATAGAGTGGTAAACTGCTCTCAATTAGCTGATAGGTCAGTGGAATCAAGTGTCTGTGCTGCAGCCACAATTGTACTCAACCTTTGTTATCCTCTGTGTCAGGTCACTCACAGGTCACTCAGAGAAAGGTTGTGCAGAGTCAAAAATCAAAGTTGCAGTTTGCTCCATCGTGACAGGTACATCATAAATACAAGACACTAGTACCTAAAGTGCAAAAGGTAAAAATTCCTGACTGTGATGAGCTAATCATTCCTGATATATTGTCAAGTCGGTAGGAGTCCGTTAATCAAGGGGGCTTCAGTCCCCAGTGCTAGCACCTTTAAGAGTATGTAATTCATTGATTTCTAGTATCCTTCAATACATCAATAAATTTTATCATTACAATTTATCATTTTAGCACCAAAGTCAAATTTTGTTGCCCCCATAAAATATAAGTTTTTGTCAGAATTTCCCCAAATTTTGATAAAAAATTGCAGCTAATGAAAAGTGATCGCCATTTTGTCCAAAATTATAATAAAAGTACAGAAAAAAAACATAAAAGGTGGTAAAATGTTGCACTAAAATTTCTGGTGGGAAAAATTACAGTGTTCAAAGGGTTAATCAGCTTTAAAATTTGTTATCTTTGCAGCACATGTAATCGACATGAGTGCCAAAGGAAAGAACATACTTCTCAACAGTTGTTTGGAAGAGACTGGTGGTTTAGGGGTGGACATAATCATTGATAATGGTGGTAAGAAATACACTCAATTGTATATAATTCCTGCTGATGTTGCTGACGATATTTGTGTGATGTGCTCTATAAAGTGCAATTCTTAAATCTCAGCTTCCTTGGACACTTACCTTTCAGTAAAATTGTACCCAGCTGAAGAAGATGATAACACTTCAACAAGTCCTGCAAGGAAAAAATCAGCTGAAAATCAACATCCCAGTAAACATGAGTTGGTAATGAGCCTAGCAGTTGGGGGACGTTGGGTAACATCACAGCATAATTTGCAGGTATGTCTATTTCATGAGTTGACCCATAGACCCCGTAGCTGTAAGGTCTACAGTTGACCATGCTGAAATCAGTTGAGCATTTCTGTGTCATAGTATTTGTGTAGTGTACAAATAAAACATTTAAATGACCAATAGTTGTGCAGTGTGTGTGTGTGTTTGCCAGCTTATAAAGTAGTATCTGTGGCCATGTGGGAGGTACATGTTCAGTTGTATCTTCAGGTCATGAATTTCTCAGCAGATAGAGAATGTACATGTGTCAGAAGTTAAGAAATCATCTTCATATACAGTATACAGCAAGAAAAACCATTGTGAAAGACTACAATCGGCCCTTATAATGACACTGGACCTATGTAGAGTACACATTTCAGACTTGTTCAGGCTTAATTTCTGGCAAATCATCATGATAAATAGAGGCACTACCAGGAAACACTAATCTGATCAGATATCATATTTGAATTTACTTGACTTATGTGTCTTCCACAGTAATGGCTAATCTGTTAACAGTCAGTGTGTATTTGTGGTTTTCTGCTTTCCCAACAGCTTGACCCACCAGAATCCCAGGTCCTGTTTTACAAAGCTGCCAGTCTTAGCTTTCTGTTTTATTCATTCTGGACGTTGTCATCAGGGCAGCAAGGACGATACCTACGTATCCTTTGAATATCACTTAATGTCAAAGTCGTTGATATCAAATCTATTTCAAGTGTGTCGTCTAGGCTAATTCAACATACCACTTACTCAGGAGTTTTCTTCCATCCGCTTTATGTATTTTTATAGGGTGGAATCAACAAAACTCCAAGAAATCTTGGTAAATTAATTTAAGGAGTTTAGAAACCTGAAAGTGAAAGGAAATATGATCTACATTGTAAACATTATACTTGAGTTTTGAAGAGTCCTTGTATATATGAAAGATGACAAAATCGCTACACAGAACATGTCACATTATGAATAGTAAATTTAATATAAAAGCATTTCATATTTTTTTAATGTGGTTTACCTTTAATGGCCCACTGAGCTTATTTCCTGAATCATTTTCTCAGATATTTTAAAGGATATTGTCAACAAAGTAGCTAATGGAACTTTGAAGTAAGTAATAATAGTGTATTCAGTGATAAAATTATACCCCATGATATTCTACGCATTCTTAACCCTTTGAGTGCTGTAATTGTTCCTACTGAAATTTTTAGCTCAACATTTTTACCAATTTTATAAATTTTTCTGTAATTTTTTGATAATTTTAGATGAAATGGACATCACATTTCATTGACTACAATTTGTTATCAAAATTTTGACAAAAATCTGAATAAAATTGACTGGAGTATATTTTCTAAAGGTGGCAAAATTGACTTTGGCGCTCACAGGGTTAAAGGGACAGTAGCTGTAATGTTGTTTTTTTCCACTACTTTTGTTTCATTGTCAACAACACTTTCTTATTCTACTCCCCAAATTATATTTAGGAACACAGTATATAGCTTGTCAACTCAGCCTGTACATGTGTATGTTGCATTGTTATTGCTGACAAGTGGATTCTAGTCTGAACAAGAATTCAAATGTTAACAATAACAGTGGTCTCTACAGGTATCGACATTGTGTTGGGCAGTGAAAAAGCAGGAATTTTAAAATGCTTTAGGGATTGATTAAGCAGTTGCACACACACAAACAAAATAAGGAAAAATTAGCTCCTGGCCCTTTAAGTCTCTCTTGCAGGTACACATATCATTAATCATGCATTCAGCCATACTTAAAAAAGTTTCTAGTAAACAACTAGAATAATCTCCTAGCAGTTAATACTTCTCTTTTGAAATTGGAGTAAGGGAAATGAATGTTGATGTCTCAGAACAGAGACATTGTTACTATGAAGTGAAGTGTTAGATTAAAATACATCAAATTTGTTCATGAATTTGGACATCATGGTGTGAAACATTGTTTTCTCTTCCAGACCAAACATCAGCAAAACTGTGACACTAGAAGAAGTGTGTGACCTGTATCCTGTATTGAATCAGCCGTTGACAGGAAAAATTGTCATGACCAATTGATGATCCCTTCTTTTATAAACTTTTTTTCTGTATTACTCCAGAACAGCTGTTTTTCATGTCAGATTTTACGCCATGTGAACTGTTCCACAAAACTTTCAAGCCAAGATGTTATGTGCAATATTAATCCAAGGAACCTGCTCAATATCGAGTAAAGGATTTCAAGAATATATTCTTATGAATGGAAAAAATGGATGGATATTAAGACAAACATTGTAGTTGTGCTCTAATGTGTTCATGTCATGTGGTCTTTTTGTACATATACTGCTGCCACATGCGATAAATACTTTGAAATCCATAGTGATACAACAGCTAACTTAGCATGTGTCATTTTTGCTGGACTTTACTCATAAATCAAAGAAGACAAACCATGTCACAATATGGATTCTCAATAGTTTTCATTTTTATATTTTGTAAGTTACATTGATTGTACACTTGTCACATGTACCCTGGCAAAATATCCATGTCAGTATTTCAAGAAACCTTTTCCATCTCTTATAGCTGTGTTTCACTCAAACTGCATCCCTTTGCCATCTTGCATATCCAGAAGGAATGCTTTCCATGCTAGACTAGTTTAATATTCACTGCTATGCACATAGCATTCATAACCATTATGACATCATCACCTGTACCTTGCAAGCAAAAAGAATGCTTGCCACACTGCTGTGCACACAGCATTCATCATCATTGTGACATCATCACATGCACTTTGCTAGTTGAAGGAATGCTTGCACACTGAACTGATGGAAAGAATGCTTGCTACACTGCTCTGCACACAGCATTTGTCATCACTGTGACATCATCACATGCACTTTGCTAGTGGAAGGAATGCTTGCCACACTGGATCAGTGGGATCTTCAAGTTAACATTGAATGTTCCACATCCTTAGCTAATCATAGGTAGTTGCTCAAACGCTCCAAACAACAACCCTTTCCTTCTTTGTCCATTTTACAAGGTCATTCCAATAAAGATATTTTTAAAAAGTGTTTATATACTTTGTTTTTGTTTTTAGCTCACATTTTGTTATACCAATGTGAGTTTATCGTATAAGCTGAAGTCGATGGCGTCTGTATGTATGTGTGTATGTATGTATGTACAGTATGTCCGTCAACATCAAAAACACGCAAACCGCTGCACATTTCAGCTTTGTATTTGGTGTGTGGATGCATCCTGGTCTATAGATGGGATTTTGTTCAAATAAAGTCTGCATTGCCAAAATTATGCAAATGAGCTTACAAAATGTGAAAATGGTCAAGATTTAATATCTCGAGAACCGCTGTTTTGATTGCTTTGAAAATTTGTGTGCAAGTACCTTAGGTGAACCTAATACAGTTTTATGAATATTGTGAAGATATCCTTAATTTTGTATTTTTACTGAATTTTTTGGTGATTTTTCTCATTTTCAGTATAAATTCTTCTCTGAAACCGGCAGCCCAATTGCTCTCAAATTTAGGTTGGATCTTTGCGAGGGTGTTATGCTTCTAATTTGTTGAAATTATGACAAAATTTGGAAAATTACTATTTTGGAGCAATTTTGTCATTTTTGGTCAAAAAATCTTAAACAGTCTTTTCTTTTTAAAACCCCTGGACAGACAGCTTTTGTATTTGGTACACAGACGTACAGAGATGACAATAGTTAGATATGTGGAAATTGTCCTGAAATATACAAATTTGTATTTTTAAGACAATATTGTCATTTTTGGTCAAAAAAACTTGATCTCAAAATTACTTGTTTGAAAAGCTTTGTAATTTGGTATAATACATATATAATAATATAATACATTTTCTGTTCAAAGTGTTAGGAAACCCCCAAATTTGTATATTTTATTTTCTCAGTTTGTGACCTTAAATGACCTACACCAACCCAGGATATGTTGTGAGACAGTCTTGAAGGCTGTGAACATAATTTTGTCATATTTGGTATCAATATGTAGGAAAATTTGATCCAGAAAACAAAGCTTAGGTGAATTTTTTCATTGCGGACCAACTTTTTGCAACTTTTCTATGTAAGACATACAAGAACTGATGAGAAATTTGGATCCAGGATAATTCCAGATGTTGTAATCACCATCCACAGTGGAAGGCATTTCACCATCTGTAACTAACTTAAGTGCTGTTTACATTAGAATGATAACACTCATGGCATTAATTAAAAAATCCCCAAGGTTGTAAATATATTTCCTGTCATCTGGCGTTATGTAATACCAAGGGATAGAACATTTGATATTCAGGAGGGGGTAGGGTCTAGAAGATTGATGAGGTAGCATTACTTTTTTACCAGATCCCTTGTACATTTTTTTACCCACTCCCACCTTTTCTTCTTACCAAACCTTCTCTGTCTATTTTTTGTGGTTGACATTTGCTTATGTATTTAGGATCTGCTTGTCCCATTGCTATAGAAGTTGATATGCATGTTCCTAAAGATGACCTCCAGTACCTAAGTTGGAGACCTTATTTGCTTTTGTTATTCTTGTTTTTCCTGGTTTAAATATTTCTCGAATGGCCCAATTCAAACCGAATGTGAGCACACTGTCCTTGACGGTATTTTTTGTCTTTGTAGCATTGTACAGGACACTGAGATAAAGCTTAGTGAGCTTTTAAGGTAGAATGCGCCTCTGGGACAGATATTCAGACTCTACTTTCACGATTCTTTTCTGATCTACCACTTGTGAGGGTTCATTTTCAAGCTGTTTGTTTAAGAAACATTTTCACTGTCTTAGTTTATCGAGAATCAAAAATTTTATTTTTCTCCATAGAGTTAACACAGGGGTGGTGGCCATTTTGAATTTCAAATATAGTTAAATCTTGGGTAATTTGTTTCTCTAGTACCAAAATTTGCACATTGACCGCTGATTTTTATTCCCGATTTTGAAAGAGAATGATTGAAAGATCTTAAGTAAAGTTTTAGCAAAAGTTTGAGTCTTTCACTTTCAAGGCACACACTACCTTAAAAAATTCAATTTCAGACTTGGCCTGTATATCTAGCTGAAACTAATATTCATTTTCTTTCAGTTATAAACCAACACAGATGGTCTTATACTGGAAAGATTTCAGTTTTTTGTTGAAAATTTTTGTTTCTGCTATTTTAGGGGGACTTTGCACAGTTATTTGTGATTATCTATAGTGCTCAGCTAAAGTATTCCTGTGAGAGGTGCACATACAGTGTGTGATTCAAATAGGAATCTTTACAGTCAATGAAAAGGCATACCTGAAGAACAGTGGGCCAAACCTTGAATCATGGTGGAAAAACAGTTTTCTAGGGGTCCTATTTTAAACAAATGGACCCCCAAGAAAACTATTTGTTTAAAATAGGAGGACCCTAGAAAACTACACAGTACACACTGTGGTACGTAGCTTTTCATTAAAAAGATTTCATTTTTGCTTGCCAGAAATCTTAATATCTTTTTGACCAATGTACATGTAATTAAAATCAGATGTTGCCGTTGGTTTCTGTGTCCTTAATACAGTATTCGTTTTCAGTTGAGCCTTGCCTTGGTAGAGAAGCAAGGATGACAAAGTGCAAAGACAGAGCACATAATCTACATCTGGTTTCAATCAGATCACTTTTCAGACATGATTAGTTGTTTTGTTTTGTTTTTTTTGGGTTGAATTTTACACCAAATGTCATTCCATCTGACTGCTCTGACATTCCACTCAAAGTTTGAGACTTTGGATGCTCGCAGATAAGAAGAGTGAACAGCGTAGCTCACGTTTTTTAAAGTAGTTCTATTACCAGGTAGCTTTTTTAACAAAAGTTGTTCGTCAAACTCCAAAAATTCTTGTCCCTATGTGAGCACTGTGAAGTTGTTTTTATTGTCACTGAGTTAGACATTCTTATATGACATGTACAACTGATGTACCATGATTTCATTCCATCGGTAAGGGTTGGACCATTTGACATCCTGGTGGGAGGGGGGGTTGGGAAGATTTTCAAAAAAAGCCAACAAATGTCAATGATAAAAAAATAGCCAGAGAAGGCTTGGCAAAAAAAGGTGGGAGAGTGGAAAAAAAATGTACAGTGGATCAGGTAAAAAAAAATAATGCTACCTCATCAATCTTCCAGATCCCCCAGGATATCGAATGGTCTGCCCCTAAGTGTTCTCTTCCATGCTAGCCGCACACACACTTTGTAAATTTACACAGCAATTGAAACTGTCACAGGTAATTTAGGTGACCTTACAGTGCTGTAGTCATCAACCCCAGTATAACTTCACGTGACCTACACCAGAACAGCTGCCTGCTATGTACAATTAATAGTATAGGGCTTTACTAGCAGTTTTGACATATCATAATTGAATAAAATTACTGAAGTTTAACAAGTAAATAAATAGATCCTCTTTTTCAACATATACAACAACTTGAATGGGGCAGTAGCGTCTTACAGGTGGAACAGAGTTATCTGCATGTTTAATGTTGTTGTTTTTGTTGTCGTTTATGTTGTTATTGGATAATAAAATTGAAGAACACAAGAATATTCTTTTTCTTCATTTCTACTGTTAACCTTCTAAATAACTGTAAAAGAAAATAATAATTATCAAGCTGCCATTGGCCTTTGAGGTACCAAGAAGACATTAAAGTACAACACCGGTGACCATCCTTTCCTATTTACACACACAGCACCAGTGTCAACAACAAGAAAATACTTGTGTTCTTCAATTTAGTTATCCAATAACAACATAACCACGACAAAAACAACAATATTAAACACCCAGGCTACTCTGTTTACAGTGGTCAGACCACATTCCCTGTACCTTTATTGACTGACTTTATTTACTGTACTGTAATATTAGATTGATCATGGCACAGATAGTGGTACTGTTTACGATCATGGTCACCAGGCGAGTGTCAAATGAGTTGGCTCTGGTGGCGGACACAGCAGAGGTGATTTTTAACTTTACCCACTTAACACGTCTATGTTAAACAGCTCCGATATTATTTAACATGGCGCCATCAAAGGCGTCATTATCTTATTTACTTTATAATTTAATTGAATTTACGGTATACTGTATACTGTAGTTGGCCATCGGTAGATTACTGATAGTTGATCTCGACACTCATTGGCTGAAATCTGATCACGCCCACCTCACACCTCTGAGGTCAACACGTGGGGTCGCTTTCAAAACATCGTCATCATTGCGAACATGGCGGACAGCGAGGTGAGTACGCGTCACACGTACAAGCCATTTGTAGGGCACGCGATTTTTGAGCTCAACACTCAACAAAACTATCCCAGCTGCCTCGATCAAAACATTTTTCCACAAGCATACTAAATATTATCCATATTATTTCAATTCATGCGTCCTGTAACGATCAAAACCCATGGTCCACAGACGGGACCATGGTCAACTCACGACTTCGACATCACTCAGTGTTGATTGTTTGTAAATTGTGTGTTTATCGACATGATCAGTGGTTCAGCTCTGGTAGTGTAACAAACTCTCGGTACCCTTCTAACGTACGTTACGTTTGTTTCTTCAAAGATACTCAGGTATCAAGCTTACGCAATATGGTGATCCTATCTGTAGGCTTAGCTATACTAGTGTTATAGAAATTTTGCTATTTAATACTTCGATGTTTGATACTGATGTGTGTCAATACCCTTCAGGGTTATAAATCTTCTGAATTGGTACATGTCGGCAGAGTGTACGCGTAGGCCATAGCCCGAGCCCAAACTCCTACTTACATTCATCGTCATAGCATGGAGCAGTTAGCTCATGATCATAGCTACAACGCCTTTCCCACCTAACAGTCTGATCGATCAACCATATTAGGAGGTGCTCATTTAAATAAAAAATTTACATACATTAGTATGTAGAACACAATCCGGCCAATCACATCGCCGGATCTACCTGCCACTCACCTATTTCCCGCCTTTTGTTGTTAAATTCGACGACCTTTTCTTTTCAAATGTAGATTTCGGGGTCAAAAAAGTTGTTTAGGGATACCCAACCTCAAGAAAACTGAAGATCACAGTCCAAACTTACTTCCTTGTTGAGAAGAAAATTTTTCACCAGTGCTTTTTTGAAATATTAAATTTCGATTTTGGCGCCTTCATTGCATTTCGACGACAGCCGTATGACAAGGCGCGAATGACATCGACACAGACATTTACTCATACCGCCAGACGACAGTGCGTAGTCTCCTCGTCTTGCGATTGCAGAAAGATGCCGGGAGCGATTCTTCATGGAGTTTTGGCAGTTGGGATGGCCCATTACAAGGGTCCTCTAACTGTTGGGTCGGCGTATCGCCTCCTGAGAGAGAAATCCAACTCTCACGACTCGAATGCAGTCGCGATCGTTGAGAATGGGAGGGACGCCCGACAGATATGTGGACACCTGAAGAGAGATGCTGCGCGAGTGCTCGCAAGGGCGATCGACGCAAGGCTGTCTTCGACTGGTGTGTACTATCTGAAACCAAAGGGCGTCCCGTATTTCCATTCAAGGCGATACGGCTGTGTACAGTTATGTAATGTTGGGTTTCTCCTGGAGGAGGCCGACGTCGACCGAGCCCGTGACATTGTTTTCAATCAAGGATTCCGGGTCACATACAGGCCTTAAATGACACGTCTGTGTTCATACCAAACGGCCCTTTTCAGGGCCACACATCCTCCAAAAAGAGATATGCCGTTATTTTACGTTTACATAAATGTTTTTACTTTTTGTTCATTTCAACTCTCCATTGATGTGTTTAGGCACCCTCGATTTCAGTCGTGACATCAAATAAAATGACGAGGCAAAGCTTCAGAAGTTCAGTTACTTTTCATTCGCCCAAAAGCAATACTCTCTGGCATAGACCAGAACTTGCAGAAGAGATGCCTCAAGCTTCGCACTCAACTTTATTTATGTGACCCTTGAACCTTGCACGCAGTTACTGATTTCGAAAAACTTTAAAATGTGTGTGGCATTTTTGTTGATCATTTGTTTGGATACACTACATTGTCAAGACAAGTATTGACAGTAATGGAAAGAATATTCAATCAATGGCTGCAAACTTCTGAGGTTGAAATTCAAGAGTTAATATGAACTTTAAACTTTGCACTCTCTGCTCAACTGCCAGGGTTACATGTTCACTGATTATGTTTGCAGTATACAACCATGGATGATGGAGGTAGTTCCTACCTCCATGATACAACTAAAAGCAGGGTTTTATGTACGTGCCGTTTGGAGGGATTATAAAGGTAAGATACTGCAGTATAAATAATAAGGTAAGCTACAGGGAATGGGAATATAAGAGGAAGGGATTATGAGTAGATAGTACAGCATGGTGCCATCTGAAATGAGAAAAACTGAATTCTAAAAAATTGTCAGCAATAGTACTAGCGTAGAAGAAGCGAAAATAACCTTTCAATAGTCTAAATTTTCGTCTAAATTGACATCATTTTGACAGATTGATAACTCCAGGCAGCAAATAGGTAAGGGACATTACATGAATGATCAACATTTGCTCTTTCAATGTCATGTTAGTTTCAAATAATTTGTGACTGTACAGTATAAGGAATATTACCAATAAAGAATAAAAATACATTTAGTTGAATCACAAACAGCTGTCATATATTTATTTAAATTGACATTTATTTATTTCCTTCATTAATCTATTGAAAAAAATGGAGTGTGATAGTTAATACTCAATTTAAATAGAGGGCAAAAATATTTACATGATCTTGAATTTTAGAACTTTATGTGAAAATACAATTAAAGACATACATACATCACGGTCCTTCGGACCATGCACATACATACACACACAGACACAGAGTCACATACATACATACACAGATACATCCATACATACATACATACATACATACATATACATACATACATACATACATACATACATACATACATACATACATACATACATACATACAAAAAGATAAACTATGTCATTTACCAAATACTGGAATCCAAACACTATATTTAAAAAATGAGTTTTTTGAAACACATGATTGTTTAAAGTTTAAATGATTTTTGATTGAATTTGAGTTGGAAAATTAAATGTTGTGTACATATAACACTCTGTATCTTGCCAGATGCAAACAAAAAATACAGATTGTGAATGAAATTATGTAAATATGAAATGATACACAATATATTCTTGATATAAAAATACATTTCGGTATAAAAATACAAACATGTATAAAATACAAATATGAGGCTATACAAAACAATACAAGAATATTGCACCAGAAGAGTTAATTACCAGGCTTCCAAACAAGTTTATAATATGTATGATTGAAAAATAACATTGCTTGATAATGTAAGAAAGGAATGAAAGTTATGATTGCTATTTAAAATGTATTTAAGATGAAATACTGTTTTATGAAAATATTGGTATTTAATTTATCCTTATTTGGAAACCTGAAGTGAATGGCAATTATTGCTAAATCAAAATGGGAATACAATTGTAAACTGATCAAAAATGTAAATAACATAAAGTAACTGGTCATAAATTAAAATGATGAGGTTAAAATAAAATAGTTGTCGAGCAGTTTAGGGTGAATGAGGTCATATCTGGCACACTGTTCATCTTGCCAAGGTTGCTGGCTGTCATATCACTGATTTTGAATGATGCCAAAAAATTACGTATACTGTTTAAAGTTATATTTTGAAAATTTTCCAAATGGATTTTACATAGTCATTACACTTGACCTCATCCACCCAGTGCTTCTCAACTGAATGCCAAGTACAAGTGTATAAAAGATCAGATCCAGTGTTACCTCAAGAGGATAAGAAAAAAAATTGAAATGATAATAATGAACATGATTTTTTAACTATATCTTTGTTTTGCAACGGCAGTCTCTCCAAAGCATTGTGAAACACCAAAAATGTAGCATGTCAACCTAATACCTTTAGATATATGTAAATGCATTGTAGTATTTGTTCACATTTGAATTAGTGTAAAGACTAAAATTCACTTGTCAACAATGACAAAGTTGTATACTTTGGTAAAAATAGAGTTGAAAGAGAGTCAAGTACAAGAAGAAACTGTAGTTGACGTTTACATTCATATAGTTAACAAAATATCAGGATACAGCTGCAATCAAAGGAAAATAATGGTAATTAAAATACAAAAGCAATAAATCAAGAAAACTTCAAATAAAAGAGACAAAGGTTACTAAAAAACGAATGTAAATATGATCAGCCTGGAAAAAATTCAATATATTAGTATGATAGAGTGTACTGTATTATGTGTATTGTCATGTTACAAAACTTGGATCAAGCAGAGTTTATAAGATTAGCAAGCACAACATGTTTGCAAATGAAATGCAGTGATATTCACAGCTGCATTTCAAATTCAAACACGTCAGTAATAGTTTCTTGCAAATCTTGTAAACTGTGCAGAAAATCCAAAAGTTTTGATTTGGTTGTTGCTCTTTTTAATTGTGTGTGCATCTGTGATTGATTTGCAGTGGGTAAATGCTGTATGATGTCATGGCAGTCTTGTCGAAGTTGGGCATTTGTCTTGTTTTCATCTTTCTCTCTCTCCTGTCTTTCTGCAAAGGTAACATAGAGAGGATTTTTTTTGCTGTGCCTGGGTACTCACCTTTGCAGATCATACTTACCAGGGTACTCCGTCTTCTTTCGGCATTGATGGTAAAATTGCCGAATTCACTGTCTAAGGCATCTCCTAAGATGGTAGTAGGAGATCGGCCTGCCTGATACTTGACATATTGCGTCTGTCTCAGTTTTCCCCTGAAACCCGTCAAGTCATTGGTGTAATCAGGATGACTACGTTCCAATGACCCAGGGTTTGCAAGGCTGACAACTGAGAAGACTGTCTTTCTCAGACTGGCCAGGGCATCATGCCTGCCACAGACAGTGATCCACTTCTGTGAGTCTGGTACTGGAGGAGCCCAGGCCTTGATGTTCTTGTTGTATTCCTCCAGTACAGCATCCGCACCTTGATGGGCATCAGGCCTGCCAGATCGTGAAATGGCCTCATACTTCTCCAAGGTATGGCGAAGTATGGATGGATACCTGACACGGTCAATCTCATCATAAGTATCAACAAGTTGATATATGGGATGATTTCGACCGTGCCACAAGGTGCGGATAAGACGTCGTCCAGCCCTCAGAAGTGGAAGGTCATTGTTGCGGGTACCCTGCCGAAAGAGAAAGATTCCATGTAAATGTCTAAGTAAGATGTTATACATGAAGTTCATATGAGAATCACTCACTGCTGCTGCACTTAACCAGCCCAGAAATGAACTGGCAGATACATCAGCAGTGGGATTGCACACATGAAATTCATGTAACAATTCACTCCAAAGACAATCTCTGAATTTGTGAAGAAGGTCAAAGGAAATGTGATGGTCTGAACACTTCTTCACAAATTCAAGCGATTTATCTGAGGAGTAACCCTGAGAAATGGCAAATTCCCTGTAAATTACATCCCAATACATCCCCACAAATGATTTGACTGCATTGATTTCTTCATGTAACAACCCCGTCCTTAAAACCACCCAAGAAAATAGTCCCTCATGATCATCTGATAAAATCTTTCTAATAATTACATATGGCAAACCATCACACCTGATTATAACCCATTCCCTGTAATTACAATTCCCACCCTCCTTGTCGTGATTAAAATATTGTCGAACATTAGCAATTTTACCTATATGATTAAGCACTTCTTTGATTGATTCAGGGCAATTTGGGTTAACAAAAATAGGTGACATAACTGAAATATTGATTTGATTAGTTGATTCGGATTTATCGTTAGTATCAGCTCTAACTATGTTGGTAGTTTGCTCACCTGAACTATCTACCTTTACTTCACCAGTGCACTGATGGTATACTAGTGCCTTCTTTCTTCTTGTAGATCTTTTCCTGGGTGTAATAAAGGTAGATTTTCTACTTTTCCTCTCCATGTCCTTCCGATACTTACCCATCCAAATGCCACAACTTCGGCACTTTACTTGTCTTGATTTGCCCTTAATGTGTAGAAAACCACATTTCGGGCAAATCACAGTCCTGTCATCTTGTTGCTGTTTCTGTAGGTATGTGTCAATGTTGTCAGTCTGTGATGTTTGCTCTGAACCAAATGTAACTGAGGCAGACAAGATTAAGTCACTAACATAGGAAGCGACAGATTCATGAAGAAGTCTGTCAAACTCATCATAATGACTATCCTCTGTGTTGGTAACATCTGTATCTGAAACCTTTGGCCACTGACTTGGCTTCAACCCAAACTCATATTGTAGGGATGAGTTTGGATCCAGCTGAGAAGCAATAATGTTAGTAAAAATGTCCACTGTAACCTTATTGCCATTCCTGTTGATGTAATTTTTGGTTAGTCGTTGGGCGTTGTCGAAAGTCAATTCAATTAACCCCTCTGGTGCATCCGGAAAATCAAAATTATCTCTGAAAAGAATATTATTAATTGTGTCATAGCATGGCCCTGCTGACACATGGCCAATCAGATCAACAGCCATACGGCTCCTTGTCAAACTAAATAAAACTACCTGAACTGCTGCCATAAAATCACTGATAAACCTAGGGTGTCTTGCAGAATAAATCAACTCAACAGCATGGGCAAGATACCGAGTGTTATTTTGGATTCCAGTATTTGGCATACAGATCTCCTCAAGAAAGGAAACCAGGACAGGATTCCGTTCAGACAAGAGACGGGACAGATCAATATCTGCCAGATTCTGAACGGAACGCCTCTCCTGGTTCTGAGAGAGGAGATCTGCATGCTGATAAATATTTAAATTTTCCAGGTTTGCAATTTCCTTCACTGCCG
>LD353313.1:41033-74994 GCA_001465055.1 Ptychodera flava
AAAGTAAAGCCAAATGATGATGATGCTGATATTGATGATGTTTTCTTCAACCATCTGTCAGCCAAGTAGACATTCACTTGTAGGCTGATGGTACGTAAATGTAGCCACTCTTGACCACCCGTGTGGTTTTCTAATAAATAAACTCCCTTACATTAAGAAAGTACATGTACGTGTAAGCAGTAAAATCATTGACCTACAAATACGTATAAAATTATGTGGTTGTACAAGAATCATATGCGAACTGAAACCTATGCAGGACTAGTGAATTTTTATGCAGGACTAGTAGATTATATTTTTCACTAGTCCTGGTCTAGCAGACTTTGCCCAGAAATTTTAACCCCTGATAGTTGCAGTAAATCTGTCATGAAACGTTTCACATGTCAGCATTTCTTACTGTTGATAAATGACTGATCCTTTACTGAAATTAATACTACTTAATTTGAAGCTCTCGACCATCATTGTGCAGATTTTATTTGTTCGTAGAGTTTGGAAAACAAAAATACTCAAAGCAAACTTGATGGTGATGCTGTACTGGTACAGGTTTTTGTTGTACAGAGTAGACCTAATGGTACCTCAGTTTACTGGGCTCCAAATTTTTTTCTGGGATGGAGAGAAGAGTGGCATTTATTTGTAGATCTCAAGGAATACAAGAGAAGTCGGCCAGTTGCGAGCTCGGCCAGTTGGAGAAGTCGGCCAGTTACGAACTCGGCCAGTTGGAGAAGTCGGCCAGTGGGCGAACTCGGCCAGTACAGTATGCACCCAATTAGAATATCTGATCTATAAAAGTGTTTCTTTTTTTTGAAGTCCCATTAAAATTATATGCGAAAGCGATCTAAATTTTACTGAAGAAATGGCATAATGTGTGCCTGAACTTTAATACAGCAGCGCGCGATCTTCAGAAACACTGAGGCAGACCGTACATGTTTTGCAGGGTGGACGTGGGAGCTCTTCGCGTTGTTTCCTGAATGTTCCTAGTAGTATTAAACCGACAAAGTAACAAAAACTATGATAGTAAAAAGTTAAAACTGGCATGTGCCGATTAAGTATTTGACTGTGAAGAGAATGCGTATGCAATCATATTGCTTTGTTGCGAGTGGCCGACTTCTCCTGGCCGACTTCTCCCACTGGCCGAGTTGGTCGGCGCCGGCGCTGGCCGAGTTCGCAACTGGCCGACTTCTCCGGTTACCATCTCAAGACGTAAAATGGTGATAGGTATTCACACAGTGACTAAGTGTATCAAATAACAGTCCAGTTCTAGTTGTCTTCCATATCACTGGTTTGTCTGTTACTTTCAGCTGACATACCTGAGTGGCTTTAACAATGAGTTTGCAACTGAAGACCCCAGATGCCCTGGTGCATTGCCCAAAGGACAGGTAAAGCAACACTTTGATATGTTTTCAACCACATAAACATCATTTTCAATCCATGTAACCAGACAAAGATGTCGTTGTGAAAAGTAGCATCTTGACTGTTAGTGTAGGATTTTTTTCAAGCGGCATTTTATAAAAGTATGAGAATTACATTATATCTTCCACAATCATAGCATAGCGTAATAGTAGACCTTTTTGTAATTTTGGTACAATCTTTCCAAATTTCAGAACAATCCTATAAAATGTCCCTATGGCCTGTATGCTGAACAACTGTCTGGAAGTGCATTTACTTGCCCGCGGGAGACCAACAAGAGAACTTGGTTGTATCGAATACGTCCGTCTGTCAAGCACACACCATTCAGTAAGTCGGACAATGGTGGCTTAGTTGATGACTGGAAGGCTTGGTATCCAAATCCTAACCAGGTGAGATATCTGTTTATATTCTAATTAGTTCGTGAGCCAAAATTTGGCATTCCACTATTGGAGTTTGTTCAACTGTAAAAAAGTTTGTGAGTTTGTTTGCACATCATGTTCTGTTGTTTGTATATTGAAGTGGAATGTATGGATGCTTGTGCTGTGCTGACAAAATTTGAAGTTGATTCAATTTGCATGTTCTTTGCTGTGAACTATACAGATACATTTTAAATATTTAACTTCAATTGTTGTCGCTATTTTACTGTACAGCTTCGATGGAAACCATTTTCCCTGCCCGAAGATGATGAAAAGGTGGATTTTGTGCAGGTAAGCTAGATTACTGTTACCAATGTACACCATAGATTTCACTTAGGGTAGATCTCTTGTTCATACAAAATACTAGATTTGTATATTTCTTGTCAGCTTTACACAGTCCCCTCACAGTCAAAACAAACATAATAGTTACAATGGAAAATATATTGTTCATGGTTCCAAGAATCAAAGGAGATAGTGAAATATAGTCACTTTGGAACGGTCTTTTTGAAACAGTTGCGACGTTTCGATCCGACTACAACGGAGCTTGATTACGCAATGATGTTAATTATTCAGCGTTAATATGTCTCTGTAGCTACAGAGACATATTAACGCTGAATAATTAACATCATTGCGTGATCAAGCTCCGTTGTAGTCGGATCGAAACGTCGCAACTGTTTCAAAAAGACCATAATAGTTACACTTTAAAATATTTATTATCATTTATACAGTAAAGTATTTTTGCAGAAAAGTATGAAGCACTATTAATAATATGAAAGCACACTCACATGTAATTTCTGTGGTAGCTTCTGTTATACAAAACATCTATCAGAAACATCTATTTCAGAAACCATCAGTCTTTGCCAAAATTATCTTACCATTGGTAAAATGAATTATGAAATGTCACACTTTAGTCCTATTCTGATTAATGTTATGGTATGTTCTTGATTGGTCCTTTCCACGCATTGATATTTTGATGTACATTTCCATTCTGTCAGCAGAAGTATGAACAAACAATTTTTACCATCTCGTTTCCAAGTCATTTACAAAGGTCCTTCTAAGCAAACAAGATTGGTTCATGTGGCATCACTGCATGTGGACATTTTCCAAAAATAATTCAGACCCTTTCACAAGTATTCTGTAGTCTGAACAAAACATCTTGAATATCAAATACAACAGAGACATTAGTCACTAAGCCTATTCACCCCAATGTCCAATAAAAAAATCCACAATAACTGTTGGTAACAATGGGTTTGGGCCAAACCATGATACTGAAAGGGTTAAATGTTTCTGATTTCAGGGATTGAATACACTCTGTGGGGCAGGTGATGCTTGCAGTCGTCATGGAGCTGCCATACATATCTACGCTTGCAATACATCCATGGGTGATAAGTGTTTCTACAATTCTGACGGAGATTTTCTGATCGGTAAGTTTCTGAAAAATGATAGACAAATGATTGCATGTATTTCACAAAGGTCTCAGAAAGCATAGATTCTGTACAAGTGATTTTTACTGGCTCGATCTGCTATAACTTCCATACCAAGAAAGTGAAAGTAATTGTAAATTGTGGCTCAATACCAGTTTCTACTGACTTGGCAGATGACAACTGATAGGCCTGTCAGGAACAGGGTGAGCATTTCTGCAGGGCACACAGCACATTCAAATTAAATCCACTAGCATGAAAAGTGTGGTATACATAGAATCATGTTTGAACATCACAACTCTTTGACTTCATGGATAGATTTATGTCAACTTTGATTTCTTTTTGTAGTTCCGCAGCAAGGAAACCTGAAGATATCAACTGAGTTTGGTAAGATGGTTGTGGAACCAATGGAGTTTTGTGTCATTCAGGTGAGTGGTTTAAACAATCATAGATTCATTTCTGTGAAGTAAATAATGCGGTTGATTTGTTAATTCTTAATCATTTCAACAAATTATCAACTTTTGGATCGGCAAATTACAGTTGTATTTGTCACCCATTTTAAGCACTGTTTTTGTTACCATGGAGAATTTCCTTGGAGATGCATTTGGTAAATGCTTGTGAGACAGTTTTGGAATTAAAGAATACATAGTTCATGTATTCACTGTTATCACGCTCTTTCCAGTTTCACAAACAGTAAATAATATTCTTTACCGACCTGTCTCATTCAACTTTGGTTTCCAAATTTATGTTTGCCATTTTAACTCTTTCACTCACATCTTCTGTCCTACTGATCTGGCTGTACCACAGAAAACATAGGTATTGTGCAGGAATTTTTGAATAAAACCATTGATGTGTCGTCAATTTGTTCCATTTTCAGCAAGGGATGAGATTCTCCATTGATGTGAGTGGGCCCTCTAGAGGCTATGTTCTGGAAATCTATGATGGTCATTTTACGTTGCCTAACCTTGGCCCTATTGGTAAGTTGGACTGTCCTCAGTGTTAGTCTGGTTCCTTCAGGAATGAAGATGAAATTGATGGTGTGTTTATACTTTGACAACGTAGACTGGATGGCCCATTGCTCACGTGCACTCTCTTCACACTGAGACTGGAGTGCAAAGAGCGCCCTCTAGCTCAAGCAATGGGTCTTCTATACAGTCTATTGACAAGGGGCTATTTAAAATCTTTCACTGCAGTGTGATACAGAGAAAGTAATTGAGTTGCTTGAGTTTCCGTTACTAAAACTAGAAAATTCAATGGGATCAGACAGAAAATGGAGATAAAAATATGTTGTAAGTCACATGCAGAAAATATTTTTCTTACTGTTTTTGTGAGACACTTTTAAATGTTAATTCATGTGTGCCAACAGTCAGTTTTGAACTGAACAGAAGGATGAGTGTCTGTAGACTGTACACGTGTAAGTCAGAGATATCTTAAAAACCATCTTGGAATAAAAATATGATAAAAATATGATATTTATGTATGATTAATAATACCAGTAAATTGACAAGCTAAGCAATACAGCTGTAGACTTATAAAATTCATCAAAATTGTTTATTGTAAAAAATTGAACAATTTTACAAAATTTATAGATGAGCTTCTAACATGATTATTTTCATAGGTGCTAATGGTTTAGCCAACCCAAGAGATTTCCTGACACCAGTTGCCTGGTATGAAGACAGAACTGTGGATGAATACACTGTCATCAGTAAATACCAAGGAAAATTGTTTGCAGCCAAGCAGGTGTGTAAATACATCATAGGACTGATATGAAAAACAGCGTTTTTCACGATAGATATAACAACCTGTCTTGTAATGATGCTATGGTTAACAAATGTTTCGACAAATTTTCATCAACCGAAGCTGGGTTCAGCTATATACATCAATAAATTGGTTTATTGCTGCAGTAACTTTCAGAAAAGCAGTATTTTGTCCAGCAGGATGTACTGTGCAAATTAATTCATTCACCATCGATGGTACAGTTCCATTGTTGGAAATGGTAAAGCTGGATCTACACACAGAGAAGAGGAATGATGGGGTTGCTCTAAATCATCAACTCTTTACAGTGTTGTAATATAGTGTTTGTTTGTTTGTTTGTTTTTGTTTTCCTCTTCAGGGTCATTCCCCATACGATGTTGTCGCATGGCACGGTAACTATGTTCCATACAAGTATCATCTTGATAATTTTATGGTCATCAACGCAACCTTGTTTGACCATGCTGTAAGTAATTTATATTCTCTTTCAGTACATGTTTGTTTTTGACTTTCTGAATTTACATTTTTCAGTTTCTAATAACATCCTCCCTGCCACTGTTTCCAATGTGTGACAGTGGTTTGATACTCATCCATTGTTGGTTAGGGGCAACATCAAAAGTTCAACATAATAAATCTAACTTAATTGCTTAAGTTTGGCCTCAGACCCCCCCACCCCCCCCCCCTTCTAACTTAACTGACCTAAAATTGAAAAACATTGTGGACTCATACCCTGTACTAATTCTTTCAAACGACGTACCAATGTACCATTGAATTAAATAAAAATTGAAAACCATTATAAAGTAACAAAAATACGGGTGACTGGATCGGTTTTAGAGTACAAAAAACAGCCTTGAAATCGTAAAATTTGCCAAAAAGACGTTAAATCGTTTTTGACTGCACAGAAATTAATTTGGCCAAAAACCCCCCACCCCCAAACTTAAGCAATTAAGTTTTTTTTCAAACATCGATCTTTTGACGTCGCCCCTTACTCCTTACATAAAATAAATTTTACATTTTTTGCGTAAGCAGCTGTCTGCTGAACAAAACAGAAAGCTTGCTGGAAATAACCATTGTTCTTGATATGTGTCATATTTTTCCTTGGAAACAACATAGTAAATCCACATGCAAAGAAAAATCCATTGTCCTACACAATTCAAAATGCTAAAAACATTTCATAATATAGTGTTCATATTATTAGCCACTCCGGGTGTATTGACAAGCTTTTCATTAATTTTAGAACTTATTTTCTGTGAAAAATATTTTCTTTCAGGAAGGATGATATGCCTCCCATGAGTGTCGTTTCTATACTATCCACATGTCAATGGCAATTTGCCACTTATAAATTTTTAAACACCCTGCAGAATTAGTGGCTACTATGACCAGAAATTTTGTAACTTTGATATTCCATGATTCCACCATCCAATGAACCAAGACAATTGACCCTAGTAGATGAGTTAACAGTCATCTTATCTTTCTCATTACACTGTAGGATCCATCGATTTTCACTGTGCTGACTTGCCAGTCTATGAAACCTGGTGTTGCTATTGCAGACTTTGTCATCTTCCCACCAAGATGGGCCGTACAAGAACATACATTTCGACCACCCTACTATCACAGTAAGTTAAAGCCACCAAATTTCAGTCATCTGTATTACCTTTATAAAGTATGACAAGTACCTCCACACAGCCCTACAATCTGCATTGTAAAAATTCTGAAACATTCATTCATGCCTCATGGCAGTAAACAAGAGATATTTATAATTAAATTATCTTACCTTTATAGTTCTGAATCATATGTTTTTCACCATTACAATCATCACAGGAAATTTTAAAACAAGCAATCCGATATTTGTGAAAGATTTCAATCTTCATTTCAAGTACCCATGGTTTGAGTATGTCCTTCATTTAAAGCAGTTATTTTGTACAAGGTATGAATAAAAGTTATCTAAATATCATATGTTGAACTTGAATGTGGTATTATGGCTGGATTACACTTTGTGACCGGTTTATTTTTCCTACCCTTTTTATCAACATCTGTATCACAGTAAGTATTGCAAGCTAAATTTGTATGACACATTTATGCTCTCCCACCCAAACTTTTGCTGTGAACATTGATAGATTGAATTCTGACCAATCAGCTCACAGGATTTCATGAGGACATACACTGTCTGTTGTAAATGGTTATTCAACTGCAGTGAAGTCACAATTATATCTTGTCTCGTCTAAAATTCTAGATTTAGTTTTGTAAAATGACCCAGGCTTTCTTCATTCATGGTATACAACATGTTTGATACAATATATTTCTTACAGGGAACTGTATGAGTGAATTCATGGGTTTAATAAAGGGACGCTATGAAGCTAAGGTAAAAATTAGGTTCTTTTCTTGTCTCTTAATTGTAATTATCATGAAAATATATCTTTCTATGGCATGTCTATGGTGGATGGATAAGTATCTGTCTTGTGGCTTTTTTTGCTTTGTTTTGCAGTTTAGTTATTAAGATTTATTTATAACCTATAGAAAACAGTTTGGCCATAAAATGTGTATTAACAGAAGTCAGATGGAGTCATCCTGCAAGTAATGTAATGGAATCGTCTAAAATGTGATAGAACATATTGAAAAAGCGACATCTGGTTTTCCAGTTGGTGTTTCTGACCTTTGAGTCTGACAAAGTACTTATTGTCCCAGTGATAAGACAGTTTGGCTGTCAAGTTTTTCACATGAAATTCTGCATGGGAAAGAGACAGCTAAGGTCTGAAAGTTACTCAAGCTCTTGATTCCTTTCAATAACTCAAGAATTCAATGGTTTATTACCAGGAGGGGGGCTTCCAGGCAGGAGGGGGCAGTTTACACAGTATGATGACACCGCATGGACCTGACAACGAATGCTTTGAGAAGTGCTCTGATGAGAACAGTGACTTCAACACCAAACCACAGAAAATAGCCACAGGAAGCATGGTAAGTTCTATTCCAAATCAAATACTGACGTGTAAAGGGCTAGCTAGTATTGCTATAACTCTTGATGACATTTTCACTCTTTTCACCCATGGATATTCATTGAGTTTTGACCATTGCTTAAACCCTATGTGTACATCACTAGAGATTGTGACTTACCAGGTTTTATCTTAGAGTTACCTGATCATTGCATGATTGTACAGCAATAGTGAACCAAAAAGATTTATGATTGTCGCCAGATGTTACAGGCAGTGTGTACTGGCAAGCTTTTGGTATCCAACAGCTTTATGTTTTCAGACAGGGGTGACTACAATCCTCACGAAGTTGTGAATCAAAATATCACATTCATTTCTTTCGGACTTATTCTCACCCACTACAAAACCACAATGAGGGCGATACAACAGAGTGACAAACGAGCAACAGTGTTGATTTGTATCATTCTATTGTCAATTACAGGCTTTTATGTTTGAAAGTTCACTGAGCTTCGCACTGACGCAGTGGGGCGATAAGACATGCTGTAGCATTGATGAAGACTATTACAAATGCTGGCAGACATTGCAGAGTCACTTTACCGGACCAAAGTAGGTAAATTTACACCCTTACACCCATCTTTCACCAATCACGGCTCATCTTGTCAAGTCTTAACCAATCACAGCTCACTGATATTCTGTAACAGAAGATCACCTGGATTCACTGTAAGACTTTCACTCTTTTTGTTTTTTGAACCTCTTCCATCTGTTGTAAGTGTACAGTGTGTTGAACTATGTACCGTAATGGTCCAACACTGTGTTGCATAGTTTGATAATGCTGTCTTGTTTTAAAATTTGCTCGTCTTAACTCATCCACCTACCTGATGCTATCTTTCAGTTCCATGTCGCTTTGTTCCTCTATATTCTCATTGCTACATTGCTATCCACATTCCATCCAAATTCCATCCACATTCCAAATTGCCTTTTCACATGTATCACTGCTATACTCCTTAGCATTCCAGAATTGCTACTATGTATCAATATTTCACTATCTTTCATTATTTATCTCCTTGTTTGCAACTCCCTTTAACCTGTTCACCCCAATTCCGTGTAAACAGGTCCACACTAACTATTGCTAACAATAGGTTTGGGCCAAACCATGGTGGTGAAAGGGTAAAAGAAAGTCTGATGCTTCTTAAGCATATAGCATTAGTAAAATAGCTTTAGTCTTTTATCATTTTTTATAAATTTTTCAATCTTGCCATTAAAAAGATTCATCTGATTGGGCTCTTTGCTAATTGCAACTTTAGACTAGTCTTTACATAAAGCACCACATTTTAAATGAAAAAGTGTGGAAAACCATTTGGAACTAAGGAATCTCTTTGTTGAAAAAATCCAGATCAAATGCTCTGAATTTAGAGTTCACTATAGTTACCAAAGACCTCAGCTGTAAATTCCAAATTCTTGCTTAACTAAAGATTTCTTTGGCTTTGATATGCCGTATCAAGTCTGTAAAACCCTCAAAGACAGGACATTTCCTAATCATTTGTTGGAATAAAAATGCTCAAAATTGGTTACAAAAATTTTCAGTAGAAATATAGTTCTTCCGGTATTTTATGTAAACACTGAACATATATCTAATGCAGCAATTTCGAAAATCTTAGTCTCACACATTTGTTCATTTGAATGCGGCAGAACAAACTTCAGAAGTATACCACAGTAATTCAAACTTGGTAATACTATACGTTATTTTATAATTTACAGTGTGTACATAAATCAAAAATTCAGAAAAACTTAAAATTTGATGGATATTTTTTCTATTGCAGAGATAGTATGGCAGAACAGAAGCAGGAAGCACAACCAGAAAGCAAACCAGCAACAGCAAGTTATTCATTTTAACCATCGTCTTTGGGGCTATGTTTAGAAGTAAACAGAAATTAGATATTTTCAATTTATTTCTGCTTTGTAAATTGTAGAGCGAGAAAAGCCAACAAATGTGACTGATTGAAAAACATAAGACCAGAACAAACCAAACTTTGATGTAATCTTGTTTCACTGTTATTTTGTGACTTCCATACAAGGCATTATTTTCCTTTGCTGTGAAAAATCAAGTACCGTTCATACTGGTTGTAATAACTTGTTTACTGGAATGATATACATAATAGGATTTTGATGTCAGCCAACGTTACCTTCTAGTGAGTGCCCTTGTGGTACACCTCTACCTTCCTTTATACTGTGAAAATCCTATATTTTGATGCATGGAGAATTGTGTGAATATTGTATATGATTAATGAGTTGGTATTAACGTTTTCCAAACATATTCAACAGAGAATTTCAAAATGGTAATATGCAATGTATATGTAATTGAAAGTTTCAATACTGGTTGGCAATATGTGATCAGCATGTATCACTAGTAGGCTGTGTAAGATGCCAACATGCAATAAATACATTATATATTTGACATGTAATTTAGATCCTAGATGCCAGTATTTTATTGAACTGGATCAAAGTATATTGTTTAAACACAGCAAGGTAGTACAATGAACTTGAAAAGTTCACAGCTCCTGTAGGAATTCCTTTGAAGTTTCATCAGTGTCGTCTCTTAAAGGTCAATGACCTGACCATAGAAAACTGTCCATCGTATCACCCTGTGGAAATTCTTGATTTCACAGGAAAAGTGATGTCACACTTTGAACAGAGTTGATAAAACATGAAAACTATACAGAAGAATATTGTGATGTGTGTTATAGCTGCCATGAAAATCTCCCATTGCCAAATGACATTATCTGATTGTCAAATGGTGTCGTTTCGTTATCATTTTATGCAGTGTTGTCATCCCGATGAGGTCATGTTCTTGCCCAATGATGTCATCAAATATATGTCATTTGATCATGATATGACATCATACAGTTACCAAACTATGTCATTGGACAGATAAATGATATGTGCTACACTGTCACCAATGTCCCAAGATTACCTATATGATTGATAAAAAAGTTCACAAAGTTTTGGTGATCATATGATAACTGTAATCAAGTACATTTCCTTTTTGAATGAAACTGAGGTACTGTATTTTTAGTAATTTACTCTTCACATACAGTCTATTATAGTTCAACTTATGTTGTTTACCCAGCAAAGAAATCAAACTAAGTGTGTAGTGAGACAAAATTACTAGCATATTAATTGTGAATGAAACTGACGAGCAGTTTTGTGGGCATTTTGATGAAGAACCAAAGATAATTGAGAGATTGCATTTTTCAGTCAGATTCGAATCATGGTACTTTTCTTTTGATTAGTGTCAATTTTCTTTTAGCCTAAAGTAAGTAAATTTTTCATTTTTTGTCCACTGAAAATTGCAAATGTTAGGCAGGTAAGTGGTTCAAAAACACAAAAAAAAGATAAATACAAAAAGAGTCTGCCTTTGTTCCAGATACACCAAATACAACATTCTTGTAATTCCATATGCTTCCAGAAGGTACCTTTTAATGCAAGGTACATGGTTCGTTGGTCATATCATGTGATATGACTGCCAT
The DNA here is from genome assembly GCA_001465055.1 of Ptychodera flava. Lineage (NCBI taxonomy): Eukaryota > Metazoa > Hemichordata > Enteropneusta > Ptychoderidae > Ptychodera > Ptychodera flava. Next base: position 52,481 of record LD353313.1, read on the forward strand.
AAAGAGTGTTTTGTATCAATGTTTAAGTCGTGGCTTTGTTTTGTGACAGAATATTTCCGCTGATCAAAAAATTCTAAATGAAGAGTATTTTGTTTTTTAGAAAAAACCTTTCTTATACATGGACACAAAACAAAAAATTTACTTTTGCCAAATTTACTCTTCTCAGCAAATGAAGGAATGTGCAGCTGATGTTCTTTGTAATCAAGATTTTCATTTTGCTCTGCATTGAAATAATATGCGTGAAAAAACAAATATTATTATGTATAATCATTGTGACTGATAGAGACTTGCAGTTTTTGTGTGCATTTGGATTAGAAAACTGGAGTGATCAAAAGATTACAGTTTGAGGAAATTTAAGTCTCCCAATATTTTAGGCACCACAGGTATCAGGGCTTAGAATTTTTCAATTTGTAATCTGTTTTGATGAGACTCAGATTTATTCTTAAGTATTATGACAGCATTATCTTTGTACGTTTTGTTTGTGTATTTGTTTGTCTATTGTTTATGGAAAGGTACAAGGTATCCTTCTGGTATTTTTAGATTTAGAAAACAGATATATTAATTTGTTTTATGGTGATATTAAAAGTTTTATTGATATGAAGTTAGATTATTGTTCAACATAATGAAACTTTGATACAGTGCTAAAGTACAGTTAAACCCCCAAAACCAAAGCTTACCTACCCTTTTACCACTATGGAATTGTCCAACCCCATTGTTGTAAATGATGAGTTTGGACCTAACGACAAGAAATAAGGGGTAAACAGGTTAGGGTGTTTGCTGTGAAGTTCAACTATACAGCATTTATGAGACCTTGTGGAATGATTCCATTCTTTTCACACTTCCTTAGGTTTGACTGTATTTTATTTGCTACTGTCATGAAACTAAACCGCTGGATTACTGAAATGTAGTGCATTTCTGGTAGCAAACTTCCTACAAAAATGCACAGGATCTTGCCGGAATTTTCGGGCATGATTTAAGGCATACAATACTTCTTATAGCACCGGAACCTGCCAGCATTCAAGGCAGTCACAGTATTAACTAGTGACATATTGAGCAAAATGTTTTCAGTATATACAATAGTCTGTTTTGATTTGCTGCTCTGTATATCTTTTCAATAGTTCCGATAGACAACATCTCCGGGGACTTCCAGAAATCATTTCCAAAGCATGCCTAGCAAGAAAGGTATGGAATTAACACATGTGGTTGCAGTGACTGTTTCCAAGTTTGGTAAAACCTTTGCACTTGAACTGTCCTTGGATTTCAAGTCCACTGCTACTTTGAATTTCTCAGCCAGTAACGTCAATATTTCATAGCAGCTCTGGACTTTATATTCAAGAATTCAAGCTTCCTTAGCAAGGCTTTTCATATACTTGACCTGCATAAACTTCTAGCTGTGATGTAGATTTAGATTCAAAATTGATACAAAGATCTCACATTCAGTCTTTGGTATGCCAATCTTCAAATGCATAACCAGACAGATCCTTCATAGAACTGCTTCATTTGCTACCTATCTAATCCTGCATGCAGTCATTTGTGATAATTTCTCCCTTGTACTGTAACATACCACTTACAGATGTTAAATTATCACCTGTATGCTGCCTGTCATTGACAGAATGTTAATCAAAGTAGTCATGTTTCTCTTTCCAGGATTTCTCCATCTTTTATCCAGGTGTGATGTTATTGATTGATTGATTCCAGAATAGTAATATGGAATTCAGCAATTTGTCCACCTAACTTTTCCATACATCTTCGTCTTCTCAGTATAGCTGTCTTTCTGTTTACATGTAGACGTCAGAGCTACTTTTAGAGGTCATATAATGGCAATCACTTCCAAGGCTGTGTTATGATTGATCTAATAGGAACTGTGTCATTGACAATGACTTTAGGATATTTAGTTTTTAGGAGTGTATTTTAAACTTCCTGTTTTTCAGAGGCTGGTAGAATTGATCTCATTAAATTCTAACAGGGTTGGTTTATACCAATATGGTGACTAAGTCTTTGTTGATATTGCATTGTGTGTACATTGCTAGCAACGTATAGAGTTCACGGTCTGCATTCAATCAATGCTTCTACATTCAAAGAGATAAAAGTCACAGTTTTCGGTGTCTTTCTGTGACTTGATATTATCTGAAACAATCATTAAGGTACTTCGCACCTTAAAAATAAAAGATCTAATATTTTGCTCAAAGTTTCCTCCAGCAAACTTTCAACATTCTTTTTGAAAATCAAGAATAAAAATCGAGTGGTCACTGTTCAAATATTCATACCAGAGAGAACAAATCACCCAGTACTAGTATTTACCGATATTTGAAATTCAAAATGGCCGACATCCCCATGGTATTGCTGGGAGGGAAAATAAAATTACCAATTTTCTCAAAATTATAAAGCCATTGAAAACTTTACTTACTCCAAGAACATAAAAATTAGCCCCCACAAGTGAGAGACAGGATTGTAAAACTGTGAGCCTGAAAATCTGTCCCCCAGGCACGTTCTTCCTTGGCTCAATGATGTTCATCATGGGTGTTGTGAGTGTTGCCCCATAGGGAACACTTAGGATTGGTTGTAGTCTGTATAGGTGCCCACTATTCAGAAACTTCCCTACTTTTGAAGTATACTCCAGCACTAGAAACCATAAATAATGTCATCATTTTCTCCATCTATTCTCCCCGGGGGTAGGCAGGGACCATAGTTATATTTGTGGACCATTCTTTTAGAACTTCCTGTATTTCTCTCATACAATTGTCTGTGATTTCATTTTATGTTTCACTATTACACCAATTCATGGATTTCTTCTGTCAAGCGTTAAATCCAAATAAATTTTGTTCTCTTTTAATGCCAAGAAAGATATTGAACCCTATAAAATCTCACAACCCCTCCGCTAACAATGTGAGTCATTTGGCTTCCCTGTACATAAAACAAAGAAAGTTTGTGAAGCCATATTGCCCCACTTGAAGTAAAAGATGTGCACGCACACCCAATGTATCGTAGCTTCAGAACAAAAAAGTGTGCATAAATCATGGAGTTAACTACATCCATCGTATGATTATGATTGTTTGTGGTCAGTCTCTTTATTCTTTGTTTTTGATTTTTCTGTAACTTTTCATGTATTCTCAGTATATTTACTGTGTTCATGAAACACATTTTCTTGTTCAACTCCCTGATGGATAAAATCGTGTCAACATTATGTCCATAGACTCATTTATCGACAATACCACTGCATGAGGTAAATAATGACAATGTATGTGCATTGGTATAGCCATGGAGGTAGCAGAGATATGGCTAATTCTAATCGTTTACCAATACAATTTTGGGAGACAAACATAAATGTGCAAGAATTCAAATCTCAATTTGCCACTTATAATTCAGACATCCAATATCAGATCTGGTCTTCGGGTAAGTTTTCAGAGAATTCTGAGACAATCGTCTGTAATTGTATAATGATGCCACTTCAACATAACGAGCAGTTCAGCAAACTTTGCATTGCATCAAGTTATATTCACATTTTTAATCATAATACGTTGCGAACAATCTTACACAAAACGCCATGAAAGGAACTATTGCAGGGTTTGTGTTCAGCAATGTTCAAAGCGGACAGTTTTCAAGACTTATTTTAGCTTTCCCACACTTTTAGTTCCAGACCCATGTTTACCACACGGAATTAACTAATTTTACTTTTAAATTACATTCCGTTCTCCTTTTTTCCCATTGAACTGATGTTGTGTTTGTTGCGGAACCCGTAAACGCGAAGAACGAACAGCAAGATGGTAACCATTTTGCGCATGCGTAAAAGTTAGTAAGTCGGACTTGTCAAATGTGGGCGGAGATCTTTCCTTGACCACGACCGGTGATAATGCCGTTTTTCTCTCGCCATTCTTGCAAATTGGTACTTAAGTCCCATTAACAAGTGGAAAACAAAAGCGTCGGGTTGTCAAGTTGTGAAGTATCCGGTAATAAATGGCAATTTTCGCACCTCGTAAATTTGGTCTGACAATGGTATCTGCGTTGCTTGGCGCGGCTGACGGTTGCCGCAGAGTCACCAACTCGTAGAATTCATGCAGGCTAATTCCACATAACTCAATTAATTTCAAACTCGCCAGTTTTGTCAATAGTTTAAGGATTTAAAACTTTGTAAATACAGACGTAATGAAGTATTTTTGTAACCTCCACGGTACTTCGAAATTTGACCGTATCCTCAGATAGCACATTTTATGGATTAGAACTACAGACTACTACTACACAGAAACACCCTCCAGATGCTTTGTTATTCCTTGCATACAGAACACAAATGAAGAAACACAACTTTGACGACGGCAATATTACCAAATAACTGCTCAAAATGACGCAAGCTTTACACCGAAAATACTTTGAAACTCTTCGACCACCTGTTACATGTAAAACCAGAGACTGTAGAGAAACTGCCTATGGTCAAACCGAGTCATTGCATTTACTGAAAGATATTTTCTGTAATTTAATTTCTTCGCCTTTTGCGGCAAACGCAGTGCTTAAAATGACATCAATCTGTGTATTTATTCTAGTGAACTGTAAAAGTGTAGACAGGAGAGTCGAGACTTCGAGGAGACTTCCACTCCTCTGTGTAATGCCGACATTCATGAAAGTGCCACATGAATACTCTACCAACATTCCACAGTTTCGCACCTTCATGCCGGGCGCTTCGTCCATGGCCGGTTAACCTTCCTTGTCAATTAATCCATGGATATAACAAGGAAAGACGCTCACGCCGGTTCAATGCCACGATAATTTACGCTTGAATTGAAAAGAGAATTCTAAGTTTGCAACGTTAAGCATCGAACGGCGATGCGAGGTAATAAAACATGACTAATATTGTACATCGATACAGAGTTACCGGCTGTTTACAGTATGCCAAGTCACCTACGCGCAGGATTTGCCCAAGGAAATAAAGAAGGTAACGCAGTTCCGTCAAAAGGGAAAGCGAATAGTTGAGAACAGAGAGAAGACGGCACTTGTTGACTTTTCGCTCTATCCCACACTGAAGTACGTCAACAAACACCGTATTTGTTGACTGAAGCCCCTAATGAGTAAACAGATCGCGTTACTGAAAGTCACCGACTGCCAAAGTGGAACACAATAGTTTTGTCCTCACTGTGTAAAAAACAAGATGAAGAGTGTATGCACAGAAAGGGGGACAAAGAAGGCCAATATCCTCTTTTTCCTTTACGTCTTCCCGAAATTCCTATGTGTCATCCTGGAATGAAACCGAAGACTTTTTTCGGTAAATTAACAATCTCTTTTAGCCTGCAGAATATGTTTACAGAGGAGACTGCCAATATTTCCATTTCCCGTCGTCTTGTTAGAATGGCACGCTAATGTCAACCATGCAAGAAAACTTGGTTTTACAGAAGTTTCAATCCAAGACGGTTTGATAATGGATCTTGAGACATGTTTGGAGTGATTTCGCATAGAGAAACAGGGCTTATCAAGATTCGGAGAAAAGGTTCCAGGATATAGCATGATTTTCTGTAAGCTAGCTCTATAGCTGTAACTTTCGATGTACTTTCAGTATACTTGTCGTGTTTCCAAATTACATTTTTCTTGTTCAACTTCCTGTACTATAGATCGTGTCAACATACGTGTCGACGTAGCCTGTTTTAGCGTTATGTCCGTATTAATGAATCTACACTCATTTTTTTGTCGTCAATACCACTGAATATGGTACTTGATAGCAATGCAGTGAAGATGGATACAAGTATAAATATAAACGTGATTTGCAGGACGGGAATAATGGGAAAATACAATAAAAGTTGTATTTTTATTAAAAATGCCACTAGTCAAAGCCCCAAGCTTTGAACCAACCGCAGAGCAAAGATATGTAATACAAGATCTTTCTTAGCCTTCTTAATTACAAACTATGGACCCCGTCGCTCCGGGCCTGGTCAAACAAGTGTATCGCAGCGCTAATGATTTCGTTGCGATGTTGCCATAACGCCAATGCTACTCTCTACTATGCATGAGTGGGTGTTCATTAGAAAATGTTGTTATATTGATTTCTCTTCGATGATTCAATACTCATTTAGGATCTTTTAATATAGAAAATTTTAAGTCTGTCCAGAGCTGGACTGGTACTGACTGTCTTCCGAACGTCTCTGTATAAGTTATTGGAACGGCTGCGATGACGTACAAGTTGGAACAAAGTGGTACGATATCGGCGCCCAGTAAGATACGCTGCCGTGGAATTTTAAACGAACTCTGATTATTTTGCTTGGCAGTGGGAACTCAGGCGACACAAGTGGAACACGTTGGTGCCACATCCGAGATGACTGGCTTAATTTCACCTCAAAAACGAAATTATAACCCTACACTTCGACATGAGTGGGTCCACCAACCAGGTGCGACCGCGTCAAAAATGGAAGCGTTGCCATTGGCAACCGTTAGGGCAACCTTCGAACCAAGCTCGGCTGCTCCTTGCACAATGTGTCGGCATATCGGGAGAACACACGACTATTTAATTCGGTGTAATTAAACTGGTGAAAGCCCGAGGAGCCTTTAATGAAATACAGCGAGCAATGTCTCTGTGTCAAGCCGCGGTTTACATAAGAAGACAAAGGGTTGAGAAAAAGCCCTTCCCCTAGGGCCATGGCCAAAAGAACCGATCTTTACCATAATCATGCGGCTACTTTTGATCAATTGTAATGCATCTATACAAATCATGTGGAGCATGGAAGCGTTTCTTTCGGTATCTCCCATTGGTCTTTCAGTGTCACGTGATGTCTACTTCTCATAAGTAATTTCAATATTAGTTCATTCTGCTTTTTTTGCCGAGCGGAATAATTTTGTCTGCCCTTGTACATTTCTTTCACAAGTCAGCTTTACTTGGTCAACCGATCATTTAGAGCTCGGCCCCACCATCAGCAGCAACTTAATTGTGAAGGTCGATCCATAGTCACGTGGAAAACTCGAGGTAAGACACTTTTTGGACATTTTGTAAGTCGTATATCGAAGGCAACATAGTATTAGCTTTAGACTTTGAAAAGAACTTCCAAAGTACACATTGGCTCCGGATTGTAGTGGTAGCAAGTAGTTTATACATGGGCACATAGTTTATATGAAAGAGCAGACGTTTTATAAACCATTTCATAAATGTGATACTAAATATCGTTTGTTTAACTTTCCTAACTAACGCTTATATTGAAGATGTATCATCGTCTTGACCCGTTCTCTTTGATTCATCTAAACTTGGAAGAAGTGATCGATGTTTGCGAAAATTGAGAGAGAGAGAGAGAGAGAGAGAGAGAGAGAGAGACAGAGACAGAGAGAGACAGAGAGACAGAGAGAGACAGAGAGAGGGATTATACCTGTTTATACCAACTTTCTGTTCATAGGTAGAAGTTAACCCTCTGCAATATCTTCCAAGTGTTGTAGAAGCTTGTCTTTTTTCAAAATCAGGGTGAGATTAAGCATTCGAAGTCATTTCGAGAGTAGTTTTTCTTTATCGGAATTTTTTAACCATATACCAGTATAGAAATGACAAAACCATGAATCAAGTCGTTCTCCGTAAATTCATAAAGAACAATTATAACCATAGACCCTCGAGAAAAACTTGAGAGTCTATGTTATAACATACAACTTCTAATCATAGACCCTATAGACCTTTTAGGGTCTATGTTCTTATGCAGAAGAAACTGCTGAATTTCGCATGATTCTCCTTGAAACTGTTCTCGCCCATTTAAAAATTTGATGTTATCTCTGATCAGTGCCCATGGACAAGGATTGTGTCTAGCGATTTTTTTGATCTATTTGGGTAACACACACATATAAAAAATCCCAAACTATCAAGCTTTTTGTCCAAAGTTAGTCATAAACGGTGTCCCTCAACTTGTTAACCCCAATTTCTTGTGAACATAACCACATTCACCATTGATAACAACAGATTTGGACCAAACCATAGTGGTTAAAGGGTTAAGCCATCTACTTACAATTGTCCACTTCAAGTGAAATTAGTCAGAACAACGTGAACTTTACAGAAGGTCGTGTCGACATTGAGTATGTATAGACCACATTTAAATAACAAAACTCTGGTATTATTTGCGGCTTGTTGAGTCCTTTGGTCCATAGAGGGACCGCGGTCTATCAATTGACGTTTCTTGGTGTTAGCAAGGTGCGAAACTGGATAGATTACGGCGTGAACGAGGACGGACGTACGTGTGAAACACAGCGCCACTGATAGTTCCCTCACTTGGCGACACCCGTACAATCTGGAAACTGTGAAGCGGTGCGGTATCATGGTGCAAAATGCCGCGAAGTAATGGAAACAGCCGCTGGTGGCATTGTTCTAGTAGACTTGTTGACACTTATCCGATGAAACAGTTACAAAAATTTGCATAAATGCCAAGTTTTGGAATGTTATACCGCGAAACTGTGCGAAACCTCGCCGCCGCTAAATGACTTAATTACATCAAGAATGTGGTATTTGGCAGGTGTTCCTGGGAATTTCAAAACTGAAGGTTCACTTTAAAAAGATCTCATACAGCAAGCTGAAAAATGTCAAATTAACGGTAACAGGCAGCCGGCCAGTATCATCTGAACATTATGCAAAATTTTCTGTCGCTCCAAAATAATCCACATAACGGCCCAAAATTATTTTTCTCTGCTGTTATGAATATGAATATTCGGACAGCTTCATCTACACGTTAATCAAATGAACGCCGCGAATTAGGAACTTGGTAAAAGTTGAGATTTTTTATATAAAAAGATTCTTTATATCTACAAAATGTGAGATTTACGGGAGTTTTACACAAGAAATGTCCTTTAAATTCAGAAATAGGCCGACAGATCTTTGGAGAAAATGTCACTAATGCAGAAAGAATAGCAAGGACCTAATCACTTATCCGACAAATGCTCTGAAGTTCATCATACTTTTACTTTTCCTTCAAGTTCACCCATCATTTTTCAAGATATTCTATCATTACATCCGGGTACTTTAAAAGAATCTATATATACTGGCAATGCTGTACGGTAAAACATTTCTTCAGCTCTATTTAACTCTTCGATAACATGCATGCTTAGAGGATTACAAAATCTAAGCAAATATAAATTGAATTACTTTTACTTTTTTCACCCGCGAAGAGGCATATCTCGCAGTGTCAATTACAGCCGGCGTTTTTTGTAAATTTCAAAGACTCGCAATTTACAGCTTTTAGAATGAAGGTGAGTGCCCACGCTTAAGTTTTTTTCGGACAGTCATAACAGGTGTCAGCTACGCAAAAATGGCCGATTTACAGTTGTATGAGATTTACGAAAGGGCTTTACGGGGAATTCGGTTTCGGCGATGTCACGACACGTCTACAAAAAAAAAAACTGAACCCAGTATGGAGAAAGGTCTAGGCCATTATAGGCGGAAGCAAACTGCTACATGATAACTATGGCAATCTACGCTAAATGCGCGACGCCAACTCTTTTCGGGCTCTCAAAATCTTACAGCACTTTCTCTGGTGTAAACTTCATATCTGAACTATTAGTTATTAAAGAAATTTCACGTGTCACAACCTTCAATGTTTGTAAAGATCGACTCGGAGAACATGTGCCGACCATTCTGGGTTTTGAAGGACACTTTTAAAGTAAAACATACAAATTGCGGATTTAGCTGAAATAAAATATGTGATAATGCGAGCAAAATGTTCAATTTTTACCTGATTGTATTTCCTATCGATGAAGCTGCCTATAACCCTACATACCAACAGAGAAAATGTTTTCCACAGTTGTGTAGATTACTTGGAAGCTACACTGAGAACTTTTTGCAAAACGTTCAGAATTTTGGCAACAAAAAATTCTCTGCGCTTTCATGTCCTTTGATATTCCATGTCTATTCCGATCAAGGCAACTGTCGGATTTGTGGGATACTGGTGAAGTTCCAATTTGGCGCTTGAATCTCGCGATATAACGTGATGTACGGTTTGATGGGTGGCTTCGGTCTGTGACATAGCCAAGACCGTTCCGAATCCAAATTAACCTTCGTGTTGGTTAACTCGTTAATGATGTATATTTGATGTTGTCTACAGTTAGGCACTTCCTCGGCGTTGGTCAAAATTATATCTACAGATCTGTGGCCAGAAAGACAAAAACAGAACGATTAAGAAACGCTCAACAGAAGCCCGTGCAGTGTTTATATCTTCATTACAACTTTTAAACGACTACTAGCGTATGAAGGACAGAAAAGTTCAAAGCACACCGCATACTCACATAAAAAGCTCAACGACAAGAGACACTTTAGTTCAGAGCAGTGGATATTGTGAGACGAGTAGCGGCAAAGTGGTGCCGCCGAACGATCGTTTACGTTCCAAGCCCAGAGTAAACATGTATTTGTGCTTGCAGCGATCTCACATTCGACATCCAGCGTACAAGGTCATTAGCCTCCCGGGCGATGACTATTATATCAACTGTATATACGTACCGTGTTTACTGAAAGGGAGGAAAAAAACTTCGAGTTAACGACTGACAAGGCAAAACACTTTACATCCATGAGGTGTTATTTTCTCTTCGCAACTTGACCAATCGGATGACGATCGACAGAGGGAGCGAGAGCACGGTGTTACTTAGACGGGCAGAAACTACGCAGAATATTTGCATAAGTGGATCGACCGTAAAACATGTTATAGTTGCATAGCATCGCGGCCGTATAACATGTGTCTCTGTGTACCGACAACTGTCGGAAAGACGTGCGGTTTCTTTACTGTTAATAAGCTTTTAGTGTAAATCGTAGCTTGATAATGCAGGTACAAGTATTTCAAGATTATGAGAACTGGAACTCGGCAGTTCCGTCAATACATATGCCCTATAGATGAATTTTTTTTGTCATCATAAAATGCCATCGAGGGACGGAGTCGTGTTTTGGATATCCCGGAATCACTATATACAGTAATTAAAATTTGCCATTGTGGTTAAAAACAGTAGCAATCTTCAAAGTCAAGTTTATTGCTGACGAAATTACCCTCCCAGCTTTAACAGGCTTACAATTCGATGTCACATGAAACTTTACAGTTATCAAGAACTTTCATGAACGCCCCTCCCGATGGGAAATTTAGCATACAACCGAATTTGTCGATGAGATCGCTGTTATTTATGGACACCGGCTTTTAGCATTTTCTTATCGCATGATAATGTTCGTCACGCCATATTTATGCCGGGCGTTACAAACGCCACCGAAAATCTGCGGTTCGATTTATCAAACTCTATTAAATGTGATTGAAATATTTTCTGTATTAGTGGAGTTGTCGAATAAACAATCATATCAGAAAGAATTCCAAAACATCTCTAAGGGAACACAGCTTCCATATGTAGCATTTTCCGTGTCCTGAAATAACTTTTTTCGAAAATAAATGATCAAACGAACCTGACAAGAATTGTTTCAAACAAGCGTGACATTTTCTCTCATTGTCAAATACAAAGCATTGCGCAGACTCCGAGTTCAATGCCACCGCAGTGAAATTGTCGTTGACTTTGAACTCACAGATTTTCGTATCTTTATCTGACTCACAAATTACTATAAATCATGAAAATCTTCAATAAAGCAAATGTACCATTCATGATCGAATATAAATATTTATTTTTGCTTTTCTTTTTCTGTCGTAACAGACCGTAGATTACCTAGGCCTTCATCAGCCTGTTAGAGTAAGCTGAAAAACGAGTCACATTGTAAGTTTTTTTGTAATAATATCCCAGTCCCGTCATCCACGGACTGCAGTAACACATGTATGATCAGAAGTAGCTATGCAACTTAATTACACGCATTTTGGATGGAAATATGTGCAGTCTCAGCGAAAACATGTACAATTTTCAATCGCCATGCAAGAGCAAAAAACTCGAACAGGTCACCGTGGGTTCTTGATGGTACAGGATGCCGATGTTGAAAACATGTTTGTGCACAATTATTGGTCAATAAAGACTGAAGATCATCCAAAACACTCTTTCAAGCTTCATAAGTTCTTACCAAGGCGACTGTTTTGGAAATTTAAAACAATTGAGTCACGTGCCCTTGCCCCCAAAGCAATGTCGATCGGGTACCACCACACACCAAGGAGTCTTATTATGTCATTTGGCGTTGTGTACAATTTATTCAAAGTAAACCAATGTTCGGAATTTTTAATTGTCCAATTTATCAACTAAATCAATGTTGATGTCATTAGCGTTTACTTTCTATGTTAGCCGTGGCCCATGTACAAGGAAGGAGTGTGCACAAGGGTCATCTTGTCCACTGCGCTTCACCAAATCTCGTTTGTTGATCATGACGAGTACTGTAAGCGATTTTGTGATTGTCGTGGTACAAATGACCTTAGGAGGAGATTCCCCCACAAGGGGAAAAAAGTAGAAAAACAATCCCATAAAATATAACAGTAAAGCTTGGACGCCTTTTCATACTTGTCACGCCCAAAGTCAACGTCTTCTGGCCTGTACCTTGCGTATACGCTTTGGGCACGGGATCTATATCGACATGGTAGCATTATGTACAGTGTGCATATGGACATGCAAACAGGTCTTAGCATGCCATATAATATGTGTAAAATATGCTGTTCACTATATCTACGCAGGCAACAAGTTCTCGCAAAAACCACACACAATAAAACAGTAGCTGCCAAATTAAACACCACGGTGAGAAGAATGTTACAACTTCCTTTTCTTCGACCACAAAGTCAATCAAACTGCCAGTTTTTTGCTTTCCGTATTTTTGTTTGATTTATAATACTTACAAGAAAACTCAGAGGAAATTTACAATTATGATCAAAATATAAGCGGGATCTGTAGAATCTGGTAGTATCTTTGTTTTTACTCTTCCTGCTGTCCTGAGACAAATAAAATATGTTTGCCAAATTTCAACTACAACCAGGTACATGACATAACATTCCTGGGGGGGGGGGGGAGTATAGTTTCGGCGAACTGTTGGTTGTTGCTGCTGCCTTTAAGTTAGCTGTTCTTATACACTTACCCGTGCAGTATTGTATCGATTGTCGGTACTTTATTTACACCGTAGAAGTATTCATTGAAATGACAGTCGGAAAACCAGAACAGTCCGCAAGATTGGCGAACTTCATCACTGGTGAAATCAGTGAACAAAATGCTAAATTTGCAGATTTGCATGCAATATGTATTTGTCCTAGACGAACTGATAGAGCCCACTTCGAATTTAGATAAGTGCGTTCTTGACAAATGAATGTGTCCTCGATTATAATACTATGATTCATTCTTGAGGAACACAGTTTAGTTTGATCCCCCGGGTTTGATCCACTCTGTGCCTTGGCGCTCTGTCCTCTCTATTTATCACACCACTGCAACGCCCTTCTTCCAGTGAATACCAAGAACTCAAATGTGTTTTTGTCATGTGTGGAACGTTTGCGGTTGTGTTTACTATTGTAAACTAGGATTTAATTAACATACTTACATGTTCATAAAATGGGGTTTACGATGCGTTACAAGTAGATAGAATCGGAGTAGATCCTAGAGGGGGCATTTTACGCTTGAGAATTTCACATGTAATTGACAACCGCAGTTCAACTTTAAAAAGGGGAGCCTGGTCAACAATACCCCATCATTTTCTACAACGGTCGTCGAGGTGTGAGTACTGAGAGCGGCCGATCTTCTGCACAAGTCAGTCCCAACGAACAAGCAGCTGTCTACGGAAACGGTAACTGGTAAGAGTAACTGAATTTCTTTCAGCCAAAGTTTGTACAGCTTGACATATTTAGAAAAAAAATCACTTAAATATTTGTCCCAGATTTGAGATTTGTGCCCAAGAGAAGACAATTTATACATCCCTTCAGTTTTTACCGATGTTTGTACTTTTCACCAGTATAGATGTATTTGTGTTGCTTAATCGGTTCGTATGGAGTTTTAAACAAATTTTAGAAGATTCTCGATTAAGATTATTTAAATCTGATATAATATCGGTGTCGTCAGAAGAGGCCTAATACTTTGAATAGTTTATTTGAAGATGCGATTTTAATTTATAAACTTCGCCGCCGCAGAAGGGTTATCGGAATCTGTTTAAATAAACACTGGACTTTTGCCTCAAGTGGTTGAATTCTTTTGAAAGGGCCTGTACGGACGGAAGCCAGAACAGGATCTTTTGCCCAGTTTTATACCGACGGAGTGTCTCTCTGTGTCTGGACAAGTCCATGACCGTGATTTCGCGAACTGAAATACTAAAAGCGTTTTACTGATTTGATCGATCATTTTGTAATCATTAATTGACTAATACCGCTGCGCTCTGCCGTTCATTCGTATATCTGCTCCCGCCAACACACAAAGGGCGGCACGCGTTTTGTATTCGTATTGTCGCGTACCACTCTTCGTCCATAATGGCCCACCATCAAGTGTACTGTAGTCTAGAATTCAACCATATAATGTCTTTTGGTTCGGAGCCGACTACTTTACAGGAAAACCTACTGTCGGATCCAGCTACTAGACACTCAGTTATCCTAAAGCGTATACATCTCGGGCATTTGTTTTCTTAATATAACAACATGAATCGAAACTGCTTCCAAAATCTTTACTTTTGGCAAAATATAAAAGCGATTTACTTTGAAGAATAACCAAACCGCTTGCGTCAATAATCGTGTTTCTACACTCACGATTATATTTATATCTCGGTTAAAAATGCATTTGGATTTTACATGAATGTTTCCAGCAACTTACTCCCACGAGTCGACCGATAACCGAGTGCACAATACGATATTCGACTGCATATATCAGGTTTGTATTTTTGTAACGGAATGCAAAACATGCCTGTTCTGGTGAGTTTCAGAATCTCTGCTTAGTCGACGAGAGTAGGCCCTATTAGCGTCTGTGATCTTGCTAAAATCCTTGCGCACTCTCACATCAAAAGTCCATCAAGTAAGGCCATTAAGCCGTGTTCCTGTTGGGGAATGGAAGGTAGGAGGGGGGGGGGAGGGGTGGGCGGGAAGATTTACCCCCGGTGCAATTTATCGAAATCGGCTTGTCGATCGCCCCTGGTCGATTGCCCCTGATCGACGCGATATGTCGAAGGAGCTCCCAATATCAAAGGGAAAAAGTTGTTTACGATAAAAATAAGGGCAGATAGCGGCTTATCCTACTTTCTCTACATCAAAGCACTCCGACAACGCAGTATAAAGTATATACACCATTGAACATACTTTCCATTTTGCTTTAGTCAGTAAAAACCTCTCGTTACTTAAGTGATGGCAACGATATAGCGCCGCCTCAATTGCCCCGAAATACCCGAAGGTCAAATTGTAGATGCCGCCAGTAGTGTGCGCCAAGCGCCTCAGAGCGAGCGCACTTAACCCGACAATCGCAGCTATGCGCGTTGCACATATCTTTTAATAAAACCGGAACATGAAAAGAATAAAAACCGCAGCAAGACAAACACTCTGACAATTTGTCGTGACCCGATGCATATGGAATTTTTAACCGGTATTTATATTCATTACCCCGATACTTTTTGAGTACTCTTATCAACCAAATCGTTACTTGGTCACTAAAAAAATAACTTTTCTTGAGTAGTGCGCTTTCTAAAATCGAACGTCAAGTTTCGCCAAATAACAAATGCATTGTTCCACAAAGCATGATTAAGTGTCGCTGGATGAGCCAAGGGTTACTCTTTGTTTGCCTACTTGTGTATTGAAGGAGCTTTTACAGGCTGATAAATGAACCAAGGCGATCCGTACTGTTTGCCTTGGATAGTATAACTGGCACATTACTGGGACATAAGAGGTGTCACGTGAAAAATTGAACGAAAAGAAATTTTTGCAACCAGGTTGATATATATTATCGATACACTTCAAAGAAAAATATGAACGTATCAAGCATTTATCATGATTATGGTTTACACGGCGTAACTGTGGCACGTTGTGTAAACTCTTTCACGAGCGAAAGGGGCTAACGCCCTCCCCTTCACGCAATGAGTGTCAAATGTCATGTGGGTGTTTTGTCCACGGCTCAGTACTTGGACGAGAATCAAAGCATACGGCAGGTACACATCGACTTTCCTGGTGCCTCATAGCTCCCATGCTAGTAAACATTTGCATTTCACTGGCATCACTCCCGGATACTAGACAACTCGATTCTGGAAATTTACGGCTTCAGGTCTTGCTTGCTTGTTTTACTGTCAATTCAGCGAACGTAGGGTAAACATACTGATACTAAATGGTTCGTCTTCTTGGAAATTCTCATACACCACTTTGGCTAACGAGAGGCTTGAAAGGGGATTGGTAACTTAAAGAAGGGAGAATATGTGAATGCAGAGAAGACATGAATCTGTAATCTGTACGGACGGACAACAGGTTAACATTGTTGTTTCGCGAGCGCGCGCGTGAGAGAGAGAGAGAGAGAGAGAGAGAGAGAGAGAGAGAGAGAGAGATGTACATGGTTTATAACCTGTATTCTACCCACTGCGACTAATACCTTGGTGTTGTCCAGAGGAGAAATTTTCTTGACCCATGTTTCGAAAGCAGAGTTCTTGGCATTCACCACGTGTCTCTCTTTTTCAGCCGGCAACATGCATTCCATATGGTTTTTCCTGGCGGCGCTTCTGATATCGATGACGTCATCGATGAGTGCCAATCACCGAGGGAGCTCCAACGAGTACGTGTTGGACCTGAAGATGATGGATGATCCGGAGAAAGTTATGACGCAGATCAAGTACCTAGCAACGGCGCTACATGGATGCGGATTTGAAGCGGAATTGCCGACAATGACGCTGAAATATCTACAAAACACATCAGTAACTTGCAATGATGGCTCTCCTGCAGGGTAAGGATCCATTTGTCATGACAGTAGACCTAAATCGAAGTTTGAACTTTATTTTAGAGTTTTGTGAACTGATTGCGTATAGAATACAGACTTCAAGTTTACACCGAAACCTCTGTCATATCAATGACTTTTCATGTAACTGTTGTAAATCAGCACTTTTTCGTTCTATTTTGCAAGAAAATTATGACTTTCGAAAAATACCACGGTCGTAATAACGATTTTCAATATTATTTATAAGAGGAGAAAAAAATCATTCAAGAATAGATGGTACCTTCTGTAGTTTTGGACTTGTATCTTTCAATAAACTGAACGCGGTACATCATTTCTTTCCTTATTTCAGATATTATCTGCGGAAATCTTTCGGAAGTAAACGCTGGCTCATTTTTCTTGAAGGTTTGTGACTTGAATTTTTGTTACCTTTCCAGAAAATGAATCTTGATTATATGGAACATTGTTATCCAACAGTCAAAGCACACATTTATATTTCCATCCAATAACATCATGATAAACTTACTGTGTTTCATACTGAATTCTTTCCTTGTAAACTTGCTTGTCTTAGACAATAAATAAATAAATAAATAAATAAATAAATAAATAAATAAATGAATGAATGAATGAATGAATGAATGAATGAATGAATAAATAAATAAATAAATAAATAAATAAATAAATAAATAAATAAATAAATAAATAAATAAATAAATAAATGCTCTTTGGCATTGTAGGTGGATGGTATTGTTTCGATGACGGTAGCTGTAATAGTCGTTGGCAATCGACACAGTCATTGATGAGTTCAAAAGGATGGAGTGCTGAAAGAACAGGTTAGTTTACAGAAGTGATATCAGCTTGTGATGTCGTGTCATACAGTTGCTATGCGGCGACTGGTCGAAAGATGTGCTCGATATTTACACATTTTATATTTTCCGATGAATAGGGCGAATTTAAAATGTATACGGTAGACGAAGAGAAAAGAAAGCGACCAGTTCTATCATTCACATCTGATTTTAATCAGGTTAAATTCGATAAAATTCCATAAAAGAGTTTGACAAAAAGAGAGATAATTCATAAAATGGTTTAAAAATTAACTCTAGACCCTCATCATCAAAACATAAATTTCGTAGTTGCTCTACAAGAACTGGACAACAGCCCAATACATTTAAATGACGCTCTTTCAATGTTTTCATACGGTAGTTTTTAAAACTGATTTATAATTTATTCTTTGTAGGGTCCGGTCTGCTGTCAGCTGATCCAGAAGAGAATCCAAACTGGTGGAATGCAAATACTGTGTAAGTACGAGAGAGAGAGAGAGAGAGAGAGAGAGAGAGAGAGAGAGAGAGAGAGAGAGAGAGAGAGAGAGAGAGAGAGATGCATGCTTTTTACAGTGTTGTTACAAGTAATTGTAAAGACTAAAATGATTGCGATATACGAAGTTTGACGTTAACTCTCGTATGTCAATTTACTATCCATTACTAGATTCATCCCTTACTGTACCAGTGATGTATGGAGTGGCGCTTCAGCGGCAGCCAATCGAGGTTAGTGTTCTAAGTGAATATTCATGTCAGTTTCATAATTTCAGCGGGCAGTCGACGCGATTATAATTTTAAAACTTAAGCTTATGGGTTTAAGATTGATGAGCGAGTTATCAGCTAACGTACATAACGTTTTTGAACTTGCAAAGTTTATGATGCATAAGGTACAAGTTAGCTTATCAAATCCCTTTACATGAATGCATAGATATGTTCAATATCTTACCTTGGGTCGGTGTTCCGTCTTTGAAGAACAACAAAACAAAAGTGCTTTACATTAGTTTTGACTTCTGGAGGAAATGAAAGATGCTATCCTCAGGAGCAAATATCTCTTTTATTTTATTCCAGGTGAATTTTCCTTCATGGGCTCACTGGTCGTGGAAGAAGTTATAAGAGAATTAATGCCACATGGTTTGATTGTCGCAAACAAAGTTTTATTGGCAGGCAGCAGGTAAGGATGGCTGTCTTTCTTGAAATAGCGTGTCTGTTTATGCATAGCCTTACATACACACACATGTCTTTCATAAATTCCAAGGCGTTACATTTAGGTGTTTGTGATAGTTTCTTGATAGCGCGTGGAAAGTGACAACTTTCTACTATGGTGATCGTCATATCAATATATTAGTGTTACGTTGTTAGTTGTTACGTTGTTACGTAAAGCAGTCTCTAGAAATATCTACACTGTTTCTTTTGAAAGCGTATTTTAAGGTAGAACGCGCCTCAGGGACAGATATTAAGCCTACTACAATTCTTTTCTGATCTATCACTTGTGGGGGCTCATTTTAAAGCTCTTTGAGGAATGGAAACTTTGAACGTCTTATTTTTTCGAAAATCCAAAATTTATTTTTCCCCTTAGGGTTAACACAGGGATGGCGGCCATTTTGAATTTCAAATATCGCAAAATGTTAATTTGTTTCGCTAGTTCCAAAATTTGCAGGGTGACCCCTCATTTTTATTGTTGATTGGGAAAGAGAATGGTTGAAAGTTTCATTCAGGGAAGTTTGAGAAAACATTTAAGACTTTCATTTTCGAGGTGCATCATGCTATGGACAACTTTTCATGATAAAGCTTTTTCGTCAATTTTCAGTCGTTTCCTTTTCTTAGGGTTTAAGTGTGGATCAAAAAAATGACATAATTGGGATTAGTTTTATAATGTCATTTCCATCTTGAAAATTCATATAAGCAGTCAATTTTTTCAAAATTTCTTTCAGTGCTGGTGGGACCGGCGTTTTAATTAATCTTGACAAAGTAACCGACATGCTCAGAGCAGCGGGAAGTCTGGCACAAATACGCGGTCTCTGTGACTCGGGTTGGTTTTTGGACTCTGTAAACCATGGCAAGCACCAATGCACAAATACGCTGTCATGTTCTCCGACCGAAGCAATCAAAAGAGGGATAAAGTAAGTTGATGATCTTAATGCTGGGGTCATAAATATGGTTCTAGGTTTGCTACTCCCTTGACTAGACTCATACCGCAACTCTGTCCAAAACATTTGGCCCAAGTTGATGGTTGAAAATGCTAAGGTCGGTGACGTCTATAGATAACCAATGTTATCCACGGTTTGGAAAAAAAACAAAGGGCAACTGATTTACACAATAGTACACGATTTACATATTCTATTTTTGTGAAAATGAATTCTTCTTTATAATCATTGACGAAAAATATTGCTCCAAAACAGAGAGGTGACCTATCCCTCAAATTCCTTATTTGGAGAAACCTGGTTATGTTTAAAGCACGAGGGACCGTGTTTAAAGCAAATGACGGGGTGCATAGTTTAGCAAAATTTGCTCTTTCTCTAAAACCACTGATATACCTTGCTTGTTAATTATTTTCGGGGGATTTTTCTTACAATTAGGCTAACTTACCTGGCGCTTATCGCTAATATACCATTAATGCTTTAAAATTTTAGGGTGGCGATTTTACCCTAGAGATCACACAGATTGATGAAAACAAGTAAATGGCGGAACAAAAGAGTCCTGGATCAGTGGATTGCGTTCGTTGAAAGATTGTCGCAAATTTCAGCGGCAGCGTAAAGCGAGAATGTTGTCCACGACATACGCCTGAGATTGGAATTCAAAGTTTAAAGATTCGTTATTTTGCCATCCGGTGCACGAGGAAATTGTTAATATTTCTTGAGTATGAATCAATAAGTGTTTATTTTTCGCCATTAGATTGTGGAATGGACAAATTCCTGACCGTTGCAAAGTCGCACACAGTGCGGAAGAACAATGGAACTGTTTTTTCGGATACAAAATCTACCCAACACTACAGAGTAAGTTAAAAGCAATAATCTTGTTCCTGGCATCGTTTGCAATTGCACAATTAAAGGTATACTCTCACCTGTTCCAATTTTGCCATAGTTACCATGGAAAGAAAAAATCTAACCAATCACAGATTTTAAGCGGGTGGCCGCATTTTAAAACACAGCGCCCTAACATGGGCATTTTGAATTCTAAGGAACGCCCCTTTGACCATATATGGGCATATTTAGATTACAGGTGACTGTATATTAAACATATATACCCAGTGTCCGTGACTTTGTGCACAATCTTAATGCTCTCATGCTAATAAACTTGTACTTACCATTCTTAAAATGAACGCTTTGTCCAAAACGCAAAGGGTCTGAGAAATCCTCGCTCTATAAAGATCAGTTATACCTTCATAAATAAACACGTGTGCATGGCAATTTGATTTCAGCTCCAGTGTTCATATTTCAATGGTTGTTTGACGAAGCCCAGCTGACGGTAGATTTCATGGGACCTCCGGTTCATTTGGAACATTGGAATTATATGCAGCGACTCGGAAGGCAGCTACGACAGTCTCTCAAAAATGTCTCGTGAGTAAACCCGTTTTTAGATCTTCAGATGTGACATGGATACATTAACCTTTGCAAACAACAACAACAACAACAACAACTACAACAACAACAACAACAAGAAGCTCACTACTACTCACAATGGAAATGCTCGTCGCCATGAGAATTTCATTTCAAGTATTTTGAACATTTCAAGATTGTAATAAATGCCAAGTAATCCAGTAGAGATGTTGAAATCCACTATTGGCTCAGGGTTGTCCTAGTTGACATCTTCATAATATATTGCAAATATTTTTCAGAATCTTTGTTTCTTCATGTACTCCTGTTTTTTTTATTTCCAGGGCCGTGTATGCGCCAGCGTGTTATTCTCACATTGCAATTACGAAAAGGTGAGAGCAAATACATCATAAAATACTGAATATCATCAAAGAAAATAAACAATGTCCGTCAGAAACGTGAATGTCTGACCTCTCATGAGACAATTGAAATTTCGGAACGAAACTATCAGGGTTTCACAAACGTTATTACAAGTTTGTTTCAACTGTTTGCGCTATTATACAGTAACTTTTACATCATGGCTATTCTTTTCATTTTGTTCTTTTTGAAGACTCTATCAAATTTGAATTCAGCCGTGATATTTGATATGCGTGATAAATTTTGAAATTTGGTTTGACGATGTGTCAGATTTACAACAATTGAAAAAACCGGGAGTCAGGTTATTCTGTAGATAATCACATGATGTGTCATTTTCGACAGAGAGTGGTTAGACATACATGTCAAAGGTCAATCATTACCAAGGGCGCTGGAATGTTGGATGAACAGTGACGAAGAACAAAACCACCCTTCAAGTAGTTCAGACGACGACGATGGAGAACTAGGTGAGAAATACTCGTACTCTTTAAGGTAGAACGCGCCTCGGGTACAGATATTCAGACACTCAAACTTTTACCATTCTTTTCTGATATACCACTTTTGGGGCTTCATTTTAAAGCTCTTGGTGTAAGAAAACTTCACCGGCTTAATTTTTCGAAATTCGAAAATCGTATGTTTCTCCATAGAGTTAACACAGGGATGGCGGCCATTTTTAATTTTAAATATCGGTAAATATATCTTAGGGTATTTATTTCTCCAGTACCAAAATTTGCACGGAGACCCTGATTTTTATTCCTGATTTTGAAAGAGAATGGTTGAAATATTTCTTCAGGAAAGTTTGAGCAAAAGTTTAAGTCTTTCAATGTCGAGGCGCATACTACCTTAAATCCTATCCCAAGGGTTATATCGAACCACCATCATTCTCACTGCTTCGCAATCCTACCATCCTTATAATGTTTACTATTATTTCTCTCATTTCCATCTCGCTCACTGTTAGATTTATCTGTATTGTATTTTTTCCTGACATGCGCATTCTGCCTTC
>LD353313.1:104494-114743 GCA_001465055.1 Ptychodera flava
TATTGTCATCAAGTATGAAGTAGTGGTTGTCCTGAGAGACTGCTACGGACACTGGTTGGAATGGCTTGGCAAACTGACCGCTGAAACTTCCTAGCACCTTTTCACATATGTAGTCTTGGTTCAGTATCTGAACAATGTTGTTGAGTCTGTCACACACCAGAAGTTTATCATCATGGAAGGTTAAACCACATGGATTGTTGAACTTCTGTCCTGGATGAGGACCTTGACCATCAAGTGTAAGTTTTGACCAGTCGCCTAAGAGGTCAAAGGTCAAAACAAGCTTGTTAGCTGTGTAAATATTTAATTTTCACATTGTTCAGTGATAGTTAATATTATCCAGCTTGAAAATGACAATAGCTGTTGACACAATTCAAAGTGCACCAAATAGACAATGCAATCAGGTAAATCCTGAAATTTACTTTTTTTTGTTTTATTTATATTTGATGACATTTCTCCATGGCAACCATGTAAACTTTATTTAAAAAGAAAAATCAACTCTCCAACTAAGAAATGCCATCATTGTCACCTGGAATTCCTTTATTTTTCTAAAAGGTGTTATTATAAAAAAAATCATGCTATGTTTTTGCTTATTATGAGGGGGGCATGTTGCCATGGCAACACTTTTGTGAATTGTTGGTCAAAAGTTATTATTGACATGTGTCTATTATGTTAGATGTGATCAGGTCAAAATTCTTTAGCTAATGTTCAGGGATGATGGCTAATACTATATTGGATTGACACACTTATTCATGTGCTGGTGTAAGAACCAGTTGTTACTGACATTTCTCCATGGCAACCATATAAATTTTATTTTCATAAAATATTAGCTCTTCAATTAAGAAATGCCATCGTTGTCACCTGGAATTCCTTCATTTTTCTAAAAGATGTTTTGATCATAAAACAAATTATGCTAATAGCTATGTTTCTGTTATTATGAGGGGGCATGTTGCCATGGCAACACTTTGTGGATTGTTGGTCAAAAGTTATTATTGGCATGTGTCTATTATGTTAGATGTGATCAAGTCAAAATTCTTTTGCTAATGTTCAGGGATGATGGCAAATACTATATTGGACTGACACACTTGTTCATGTGCTGGTGTAAGCACCAGTTGTTACTGACATTTTTCCATGGCAACCACATATATTTTATTTTCATAAAATATTAGCTCTTCAATTAAGAAATGCCATCGTTGTCACCTGGAATTCCTTCATTTTTCTAAAAGATGTTTTGATCATAAAACAAATTACACTAATAGCTGTGTTTCTGTTATTATGAGGAAGCATGTTGCCATGGCAACACTTTCGTGGATTTACAGTCAAAATTAATGATTGACATGTGTCTATTATGTTAGATGTGATCAAGTCAAAATTCTTTTGCTAATGTTCAAGGATGATGGCAAATACTATATTGGACTGACACACTCATGATGATGGCAAGTACTATATAGGACTGACACACTCATGATGATGGCAAGTACTATATTGAATTGAACATTTACTCATGTACTGATGGTAAGTTGGCATGAGAACCAGCAATTACTGACATTTCTCCATGGTAACAATGTAAATTTAATTTTCTTAAAAAAATTAGTACTTCGATTCAACTAAGACATGTCATCGTTGTCACCTGGAATTCCTTTGTCGTAAAGATGTTATAGATAAAAAAATTATGCTATGTTTCTGTGATAATGAGGGGACATGTTGCCATGGCAATGCTTTTGTGGATTTCAGGGGGAAAGTTATGATTGATTTGTTTGATGTTTTGATTGATTGATTTAATGTGATCAAGTCAAAATTCTTTTTGCTAATGTTCAGGGATAAAGGCAAATAAGTATATTTGACTGACATACATGTGCTTATGGCAAGTTGGCATAAGAACCAGTTATTATTGAAAATATTGAAAATATTTTGCTCATGAATTGCGTAAATGCATGCAAACACAAATTACTTTTGCTCTCTAAATGAGATGCCATTGTTCTGAAGAATGTCAGCTTTTTGAATGACAGATGGTCTACCTGCTAAAAAACTTCTACGTGTTTACAGTTTCGTTATTTTGAAATTTTACTGTAACTTTTGCCATGGTAACAAAAGATTTGTATTTTCAATTTCTTACCACGAATTGTTTCAACAATGAAAGAAACGTTGTGTTTGTACATATGAAAATTAATGTGTTCATTTGTCTCAAACACTTCAATACAATACATGGATGGTCCCCACGTTTTCTAGATTTAATGAAGGTTATATAATGGACACATAGCGACAATGTTGCTCAAAATTTATCATTCATTAAGATTTTTTGTGTCAGCTGGAGCTAGTCACATTGTTTTACCACACCTAAGGTTCATGAGAAAGTATGATATTCTATTAAGTTTTATCAATTTGCCAAAAAAAGTGACCCAAAAAGTTTTCTTACAAGTATAAATAATATTTTTAAAACTATGTTATGTAAATTTCTACAGATGAATTCAGATTTCTATGCAATGTGAAGTACCTATCATATATCTCGTTCATGTGTGTCATATTTGAATGATGTATACCAGTTTGTTTTGCAATATTTTTCTTGTAATAATAGAAAATAGTAAATCTGTTTTGGGATTATGAGTTTGTGATTCTATATGGCATAAAAACTTGAAATATATGTGATTTGAGCAAAGCCAATGTGAGTGTCACATGAAACAATTTTTCCACCTAAAATACTCAAAGAAATGAAGTACAGCCAACAACTGACACAGGAGGCTTCCCACAACATGCAAAATGATATTAAGCCTAACTTTACATGTAAATAGTTATCAAGTTATCAATATAATAATAACAAGGTGTGCTATTATCGTGGGGGGGGGGGGAGGAATCTTCTGAACCTAATATGCTGTCAAGAAGGTCAACTGTACAGTGTGATTAAGTTGTAATAAGATTTTGTTGTTTGTTATTTTAACACTAACAATATGAATTTTAAAGTACAAGGAAATTTTTATCATTTTTGGTCCAGATTTTTATTTGATATATTTTGTTCTTGAATTACCATCCAAAATACTTGTGCAAACTTGTTCTATTTGTTTTGTGGTCCACAACACTGTAATTGACTACTTTTTAATAACTTTCTCATTTCTTAATTTTATCACAAAATTAAAATATCAAAAATAATGTATAATAAATCTATACCTGGAGTGTAATGTAAATGTCAAAAATTTTAATTATAAAATTGTTTCCTGTATTTGTAAGCAGGTCCTCATAAATGGCTACAAAATATGAAAATGCTACAAATTTCCATGCGTAGTTTTCCAAATAATTCAAAATAGGAAATGTGATTCAGTGTAATTTTAGAATTCAAGAAAGAAGTCTAAGAGTTTCTCCACACATGGGAAGCAATGCTGTACTTCATTCACTGCATGAATGATGTCACCTTTATTCACTTCATTCACTCATGGTACTTGTCAGATTGCAGACATGGATCAGGTGCAAAAATGTACAAAATCTTTTAATGAGAGTATACAATAAATTTGAGATCTGCTGTACAAGAGATTTTTGTGTGTAGCAGGCTTTCTGCCCTATCTCAGCTTGACGTCACTAGTAATAGTGGCAATTTCAAGTAAAATCTTAAACTGTAAAATGTTATGTGTTAATTATTGCATCTGGCCTTTATATCACTCTTTCCTCAAACATATACCATTCATTCCTCAATGATTCTATAATTTTATTGGCTGTCTTACTAGCTCCACATAAAGAAAACATTCAATTGACAAAACTGTAATGTTCAAGTGTTCAAACAAAGGTAAAAATTTCTATGGTGTTATTGTTTCAGCAAACATCTGACATATGGAAATTGCCATCGGCAAAGTAATGCTTACTCTACACAATGTAGTAAACTTTAAGACAACAAAAATTGTGCATATTTTAAGCTAATAATTTTTTCTCATGCAAATATAAATGAGATGTGTCAAATTGACACATCCATCAAGATGAATGATATTGAAATGAAATATATCAATGCAAATGTTATGGATTATGGTTTTAAACATTACAATAAGGTCAACAGTAAAATTTGATAATACCAGACTCGGTAGTTCTAGCTGAGATTTGTCTGTATTGTAAGATATGCTTGCTGCAGGGAGAAGCCATACATAATGCAATCTTGAAGAAGCTGACCAAAGTATTGTTGTGAATTCTAACTTTACCATATAACTGTCATGAGCTCACTGTTCTCAGAAAGCTGCAGAATGATATTTTTATGAGCTGCTGTATTGTAAGATGTGATTGCTGTGGGGAGAAGGTGTACAATGTACTCTCTTGAAGAAGAGTACCAAATTTTTTTCTCTCACTTTTACTTTTAACCCTTTCACCACCATGGTTTGTCCCAAATCCATTGTTTTCTATGGTACAGTTGGACCTGTATACAGGGAAGTGGGGGTGAAAGGGTTAAGTAAGACTAGTTGTCATCATGCCCTTTTATACTTAATTGTTTCATCATCTTTATTTTTGACAAATGAATTTTTCACCAGTGAAAATATATCTCTCGAGGGTATAGCACACCATTAACCAACTATCCACATTGCTACCCAGGAGATTCCTCTTACAGCTACGACAGCTAGGACATTTATTGTTATTGAATGAGCTGTTTGACCAGAAAAATGATACCTTGATAAAATACCTTGATGCACCTTTATTCTCAGCTGCATCAAAAATACTTGTCTGAAAATAATCCTAGCATGACTTTTGGATTAATATGTTACACCACATTTATTGAAACATGTTTCATATTTTCCATGTAGTCGTATTGGACTGACACAAAGAAAATTACAGCTTCACTAATTGACATGAGATTATGGGTGAATGGGGCACGTTGTGATTGTGATATCTCAAGAATGGCTGACAGGATTGGAATGAAATCTGGTACATAATGTTCTGCTTGGGACTGGCAAGAACTGATTAGTTTTTGGTGAGTGTCTCATACTTACGTCTTTTACGTTTATTTGCAAAATTAATGATTTTAGAAAAATGAAATATACATTGACAATTGCTGCACCAACTTTAATGTGATTAGCTACAAATGTTGATCACACTAGGATTTATCAGCCATGAAAGATATTAAAGGGTAACATGAAAGTTAGACTAATTTACATATTGAACTTTCATAATTTGGGATATATTGAGAGTCACTTGACCAAAGTTGATGAAACTTGTTATGTACATGGAAGAGATGTTTAGCATTTTGAGATCAGCCAACTACCAATTTGCATATTTAATAAACTTTCCTAATCAGGGATATGGATAGACTTGATCAAAGTTGACAAAACGTGGGTTACTTGCTATGAACATTGAAGATATTATTATATTGTAAACTATATATAGTACGGTATTCTACATGATGAGGAACAAAGTTTTCTTGAAACTATTTTCATATTTAGGAGTTCCGTTTGAGGGGGATGGGGGATTGACCCCAAAAGTAAGGAATCATATTTCCATTACATCAGCTTTTATAATCGACAACCTCTAAAACTGTGAAGAAAGCTGTCTCATGACAGTGAAATTTACCAACTGTACAATAGCATGTATTGTATTGCATGTTCAGACCATGTTGGGTTTAGTACTCTAAGACTTGTTCTGTCAATTTGTTACAAGTTTTGATGATAAATTTAGATCAAATACTGTAAAAGCATTAATTATTCACTGGGATTTAATTTCCCTATTTTTGCTGAAACATAAAATCTGCTAAATTAAGCCCGGTGAAAATGTTAAATAATAGAATCTTTTGTTTTATTGGCAAAATAGTGAACTTAAATTCTGGTGAAATGTCTCAAACATCAAACAAAGTGAAATTACATCCCTGTGAAAATTAATGATATTACTGTATTAGAGGCTATCAGCCTTGTCATGAAGCATAACTCCAAGGCATTTCCATACAAGGAATACACACATTAAGAGTAAAATACCAACTATGAACCTCAGGCTCCCAGCTCTCCTACAACCACAATGGATTCTAGAAATCTTTGAGCCAAAAAGAATTCATGAAGTTCACAGACTGTGACAATTGGTAAACATGACCAACCAAAAGACCTGATTGCTTTGAACAGATTAATGAAATGTTATGTCCAGTTGGTACATACTTTGGAGTGTATTGTCATGAAAACGGCATGTTACCTTTGACAAATTGAACCTGGCAATTATAAACTCTTATCCCTGCTTGAAAGACATTTGGTAATAAATTTAGCATTGAACGTTACCTTCCACTTTCTTTTTCTCTGTAGAGGCAGCTCCCTGTTCTTCAGGTGTTGTTGTTTCATGATCCTGTGTGGATGTTTCAGTTGCTGTCTTTTGTGTCTTTGGTGTTTCTTCCTTTCCCAATATGTCTGAGACAGTTTCACCTAGAAAGACATTGAACACACAA
This sequence comes from Ptychodera flava, assembly GCA_001465055.1. Classification (NCBI taxonomy): domain Eukaryota; kingdom Metazoa; phylum Hemichordata; class Enteropneusta; family Ptychoderidae; genus Ptychodera; species Ptychodera flava. The sequence continues at coordinate 110,877 of LD353313.1, forward strand.
GCAGTCACAAACCTGTAAAAAATGCATCCTAGTGGCCAATTACAGTAGAATGCACCTGTATAGGACAGATGTTTGGAGGCTTTGAAATTTCTACAAGACTTTTCAGGTCTACTGTTTGTGACTTGGCTCATTTTGAACCTCTTAGATCAAGTAAAGATTATGATCTTTATATTGTTGTAAAATCAAAAACTTTTTTGAATCAAACCATAGCTTAAAATTTGCTGCAATCATATCCATGTGAACAGAGATTGTGCAAATAAATCACAGTAAATGTACAGCAGTAAGTGTCCTGAAAATATGTATTATTTTGAAGAAAATTTGGACATCAACTACATAATTCTCACATTGCACGCCAATCTCCACGAAGTTTACATGGTCACATGCCATAATTGTTGAACACTAAGTGTTGGTCCCATGTATTAAAACTGAATTTCCTGATTCACAAAAATAGCAACAAATTCATTTATGGTAATAATAAACTAATAACAAAATGGACGGTGTACTAAAAAAGTCTATGATCATCATAAATCTAGAGGTTTGTAACACAAACTCTCAGTCTCAGTCAAACATTGCTTATACTGAAGGAAATCACCCATATAGGCAAGAGTAGCAGCCCTTGACTGTATTGCAAATAAAGTCCCTTTTGGTTTTTTGTTCCATGATTCCATGTTTCCATATTTAATTCCATCAATTTATACATATGTGATATTTAATAAAGTAACCCACCTTCCCATTGTGCCTCACCAGTGATGAATTCTTCTCCAAGTTCTACAGTTTCTGTAATTATTTTCTGCAGTGCAACATTAGATTGAGCATCAGATAATTTTGTTAATTTTGTCATAAGCTGACTTATAAATTTATCCTTTTGTTCAAGTTTAGATTGAAGATCTGTGATATTAGGCTCTAATTTTTCCAATCTATCTTTCAGAATGAGATAATCAGTATGCTGTGTTATGATAACTTTGTTATCCTTCTCACTCTGTTCTTTAAACCACTTTTCTAATTGTGACTTTTCTTGAAGGGTTTCATCAAACTGATTTTCCAAAATTTCCTTAGCAGTCTTAAATTTAGACTTCTCCTTGAGTGCTCTATCTAACTGATTTTCCAAACTTTCCTTAGCTGTCTTAAATTTAGACTTCTCCTTGAGTGATTCATCTAACTGATTTTCCAAACTTTCCTTAGCTGTCTTAAATTTAGACCTCTCCTTGAGTGATTCATCTAACTGGTTTTCCAAACTTTCCTTAACTGTTTTAAATTTAGACCTCTCCTTGAGTGCCTCATCTAACTGGTTTTCCAAACTTTCCTTAGCTGCAAGGAATTCAGACTCTTTTATGCTAAGCAGACTATGTAAAGACTGAATTTTAGACTTTTCTATTGCCAAGTATCTGATGACAGTATCTTTGAGGCATTCTTGGCTGATTTGGAATGGGAGCAAACTTCTAACTTGCAAACTATGAGGTTCATCTGATGCTCTGATAGGTGGAATGGGCTTTCCATGTTGAAAGAGTTCTTCCTCCAATTCTGAAATGAAGCAAAATATTGGCAAAATTTGCAATTGTTATCTTGGTTCTTAAGTATGATGTGGCTAGTATTGTTGGTATTTCAATAAACTGCAATCTTTATACCTGTATATGCACAAACACAGAGGCAGACAATTGCCCTCCCTCCCTCTCTCTCTCACACACACAAATTTTGAATCTGTGATCGATATTTTACCTGTGCCGTTCATAACATGAGAAAGAGAAGATCAAAAATCTTCCAATTAGTTGAATTACTGGATATTTCTTACCAGAAAAGCTTTGTGTTCCATCCTCATCAGCAACAACAGTCAACAGATACCTTACAAAGCCAAGTAAGGCCAAGATTTCCAGTCTGGATGTTAGGATATGTTGAACCCTGTCTGTCATTTTCATCACCATTTGTAGAACATCATACTGCTTTCCTCTCTGTCTGGTCAACTTCACAGGATTGAGTAGTGTAGAGACATTGGTTTCAGTGGATGGCTTCATTTCAAGTTTAGGATCAATCTCAAGTAACAACATCTCGGATGGAACCTCGCCTGTCATAAAACATTGAATTTCATGGGTTAAATATGGTGTTTTCAAGCAATTTCGAACTCACAACGTACGGCAGCCAGTCATCTAGTGGAGATCTCAGCAAGAGACAGAACCAGTCAGCCAAATATATCCCCACTCTCAACCAGATATGAACTGAAAATGCTCACGTGTTTCATTATATATTGCAGTTATGTGTAAATTTTAACCTTTGCCACGTGTTTGCAACTCCACTGAAAGTGTTATGATCAACATAATGAACAATGTTTACCACAGATTAATTCTAAATCCAAGTATATATCCCCAATTAGGAAAGTTCATTAAATATGCAAATTAGGAGTTGACTGAAATGTTCTCATTAAATAATCAAATTAGGAATTGGCTGAAGTAAAAATGTTACATGACTTTCAATAATGTCGTATCATAGTATCTTTAATGAACAAAGCAAGTTTCATCAACTTTGGTCTAGTCAATAAAGATAAATATCCTTAATTAGGAAAGTTCTTGAAATATGCAAATAAGAAATTGGCTAAAGTTAAAATGCTTAAAGCCACTGTTCTCAATCCCAGGTTCACGTATTAGCGGGTGCTCCATCCTGACAAAATAGTATCATTTTCATTGTTTTCCGCCAAATGCCGCTGTATTAGTAGATTTACAAACATAAACTATTCACGTCGAACGTCGATGTGGGCATTGGAAAACATACATTTTGGCGTGAGGTGTTTCACTGTACGTGGTTAAAACAGATTTCACTGATTGCAGCAGTGTGTCGCTTGGCGCCGACCAACAAAATTACCACTACAAGAAAATATACCAGTATGCAAAAAAAACACGATCTGGCATCGCTCAAATGTCTTAAATTCCTAGAACTAGAAGTACATGTTTTTATTAAATTTCGAAACATTGATGTCGAAATAAGATAAAACGAATATATTTTCTGAAGCTAATGAACTACCGGTATGTTCCCAACTCAACCAGCAAATGTACAACTTATGTGGCCAAGATGGCGGTCAGAAGTCAGAAAACCAGCCCAGATCGTGTATTACATTATTTGCCAATTTGAATTTGCATTGGAACTAAAAAAGTACAAAAATCAGATGCATTTCCAAAACTCGACAGTAAATCTTGTAAATTTCTCAGACATAGTGAACTTTGACTGATATGCAGATCGGAACTGCATTGCATCAGTTATCGATATGAAAGCATACGCACACATGGATACACAGTACACAAGGAGTGACGACAGAACAAAACAGAGGACGCAAAATAAACATTTGTTTATTAGGAGACTCATGGAGGTACAAACGACACTCCATTAGAAACTATACACCGATACCGTACCACTTCACACCTCTGTGCCGGGGTATTGAACATTTGTTGATTTGTCATTCTGCATTTAGCATCATAAGTTTGGCAATGACAAGTATTGGGACATCCTGGATCGAACACATGTGTGGCGTGATGAGCAATATTCGGCCCGAAAACATCATCTGATGCATGCCGATGATGTAGACGTCATAAGCAGGGCTCCCCCTAAGTCACCAAAATGATTAGCCAACTCATTAGCCAAATCAAAAATCTTTTAGCCATTTTGAGTAACTTTTAGCCAGTTTATGATCTCAAGTGTGGCAACAGCTTTCTCGTCATTCAGGAGTCCCTAATTTTACAAATCAAGATGTTTTGTATGATGTTCATGATGGTTTTTACATTTATAATTTGTGTTTTTATGACTTTTCAGGGATAGAAATCCTTTTTGGTGGTAAACTTTAAACACCAGAAATAAAATTAGGTAACAATTGAATTCTAAAAATCT
>LD353313.1:119708-133365 GCA_001465055.1 Ptychodera flava
TACTTTCCAAAAGTACAGTTTTGCTGGAATTGTAATGAGAATTTTGTACAAAGAGAGTTATTCATGTTAAAATACTCTGTTTACTGTCATAACTATCAGAAAACTGATTTCATCACAAAATTCATAGTATAGTATAGATGTGCAAATTAAGCCAAAATTGCCATGGATTCTGTGAACAAATTGTATAGATGATCTCACCATGATTCTCCTTGCAGACTTTCCTTGCTTTTGGACAGCCATGTTCATCTCCTAATCTCTTCTCATGTCTTCTTTTTAGTGTTTGTTTCTGTTCTGGCAATATGGCTCCCACATCATTCTTCTCTTCCTGCACCTCTTGCAATTGCTCTGGGATAACTCTGGTTTCTTTCTCAACTTGTATGAGATGGTCATCAATAACTTGTATATCGGATACTGTTAGAGAATCTGTGCCTACAAAAGTGTGAGAAAATTATATATAAATGTATTTCAAATTGCAAGCAAAAGTTGATTGTATGTGCATTATCACAGGGTTGTTTGATATAACATTAACAATTAAACTGCAAATCATCAGTGAATTTTCCATTTCTTCAAATATGAACAGCATCAGTAATGCATACTTTTGTCACAAATAGCTTATGTATTTTAATAAGGGAAATGGTGAAAGACAGTCAATTCGTGCATAGCAAACAGTGAGATTGCCTGCAGTACCTACAGTATCAGTGTTTTTTAAGGCCTGTACCAGGACTCCCCCAGTCATTTTACCAGGGTTCCCCTTGTTATACCAATGCAATCACATTACGGACAGCAGAAATGTTACCGGGGATCCCAAATAATTTACCAATACTCCCCAACCTTAGCAAAAACACTGCTTGTGTGTCTTTCTTTTTATGTTCCATTCCTGAATCTGTAGCACCTGATTTTTCATTTCCTTCTTTTCCTTTATTCTGAAGTTGTTTGGTAGTGTCCTCTGTTACAAGTTGTTTGGTAGTGTCCTCTGTTACAAGTTGTTTGGTAGTGTCCTCTGTTTCTGGTTCTTTTTTTCAGAACCATACTGGTAGGTATAATCTTAACATTTTTAAAGCTCATCAGTTATTTTATTATATATTGTAAATTATTATTACAGAATACTCACTCTCTTCAACATCAGTCACAGCAGTGTCAACCATGGGTTGATGATCATAACTATCTGGAACCTATCAAAAAAGATGACACAGTTGTACAAATACATATACTAAACTCAACTTTTTTGGCACACAATAAAAAATTCTCGTAAATTAAACTAGTATACCATAACCTTCCTGATATGCTGGATATACTTGTTTCCAAAAGTGGGAAAGATTGTTCATCTTGGATGCAACTGGTATTCTACTTACATCCCAGTTATTGTCTTCAATTATCACCTCGTGTATAATGTCATCATAGCTTTTCAATGGTCTAGCGCCCCCGCCATCACCTGAAAGACAAAAGAAAAAGGCATCTCCTTGAATGGGAATTGACCCAGTACCCGGTGGCATAAATATTTCTTTGTCAGTCAAGAGAAATTTAATGCAATCACTACATAATGTACTTTTTGAGAAAACAATTCATTTGATGGTTCCAGTTGCAAAATTTGATAAACCTGTCAAAGTCCTAGCATTGGGATTGTCAAGCATCGCTACCCCTGCTGTACTCTTGCTTGAAGAGGATGCTAGAGCTTGTGATGTCATCACTAGCCAACTCCAGTACAACATATGTGCATCCTGTGTCGGCTAATAGGTGTCTTGACAGTTTATGCAGGGATCCTGTGCTGGAACAGGTATATCATACTAAGAAAAGAAGAGAATTAATACATAACGGCTGCATTACACAAGTGTCTCAATTTCAGATTTTAACAAATGCAACTTACGATTAATGAAGAACAGTTCTACTTCCCTGAACTTCTTCTGATCATAAGTTACTTTCAGCCTGAGAGGTGCTACTCCAACTTTGGCAGCAATCTCTCTCATTTCATCTGTTATCAGGAGTGGTTCAAAAGCTTTGGCCAGACTTCTTGATCGACAGGTCTGTTTTAGTCTGTATAGATTGTACAGTGTCACAAATCTTAGTAAGATTTCCAAAGACTTGGTCTTAAAACTATTTACACCCACATCACCAAGTTTCTCCTTGGTGGTGTTCTCTATTTCCTGGCGGCTGTTTTCATTGTCAATCGCTACCTCTGATCTTTGAGTCAGTTTCATTTCACATTCTCTCTGTGCAGCTTCTACTGCTTTCTGCTTTTCCTTTATCTGTCTTGGTTGATGAAAGTCAGCTTTAGATTGCTCATCCAGGGCTTTCCAGGTCTTGTAAAAACTATCATCATCCACCTCAACTAGTACAGGCAGATCATCTGTTGAAACAGGAATGTAGAAATTGTAGTGGTAAAATGGCAGAAAAATACAATGGCCTTGTCTTATACAATATCATTACCCCAGAAACAAGTAACCCTCATAAGAAAGAATCATTAGGTGTGGGGTAGAGAAATTGTGATAAGTGCAAAGTTGACCAAGCCCAAGGCAAACAAAATATCAACATACCGTATGCAGGGTTATGTCAACAACCAAGTCAATGAAAGACATAAATGAATGTAGATGAGACATTATTATACATCTACCATCGAGAACAATAGAATTTAGCGTGCGCTAAAAAAGCCGTACGGAACTCGCGCCCGTTCCGTACGGCACGGTTTCAAGGCGCCCCATTCCCTGCGGCTGTATCTGCGCGTTCACAGTAGAACGGTTTCAAGGGACCCCTTGGACGAGTGCCAGAACAAGTCTCGCGCGCGCTCAGTAAGTACGTATGTGTGTAGTGCACACACTCCAAAACTTGCAGAAGCGCGTCCGAGGTAGCGTTCCACACTGGCGCAATAAAATCGGAAGAAAAATTGTTGACATTGCACGAAAACGGTCACTACTCCGACATTTTGATGCCCCGATCAGGAATGTAAGATGTATAATAATAAGGTTATTACGAAAATACCGCAAAGGATGCACGAGGACATTGGCGCCGCGCATCGCCCTCCGCTTCGCGTCGGGCGATATGCTGCGCCAATGTCCTCGTGCATCCTTTGCGGTATTTTCGTAATAACCTCATAGTATTCTAGTTTATATGGAATCACAAATTATAACTGCATATGGTAGTTTTCAGCATAAAATCCTCATTCAGGTAATTTTCACTGACAGATTTCTAAATATTCTGAATACTGTGATTTCTATTTGCAGTTTTCTCTGAATAAGAAAAAAATATCTCTGATATTATCTGCAGTTTGATATGTGGTGATTTTAAATGACTGTGTACGAATGCTGCCACGTGATAACAATAACATTGCATATACCTGGCCTTGGTGTACCATTTTGTTTAATTTCAGGATTCCCTGTTTCAGAATATGTTGACTTGGCCTTCTCTTCTTTTTCATCCCTCTCACTAGTGTCCTCCACTCCAGTTTCTGGAAGTATGTTTCCATGTTCAGGAAAGGGTTGTGATTTGCTTTCATCGTGCGGTTGTGGTTTGTCATCTTTGTCGTCATTAGCTGCACAAAACAGAATGACACTTTTTTAGTGGTTTGCCTTGAGGTGTTTGCAACACAGGAGCTAGGTAATACAGTCCAATTTGAGGAGCTGCCAACACTGTCGAGTGTAATTATCATTTAGGCAAAGCAATCAATACTTCAAAAGTTAAAAAAAATATTGTCTTGGAAGGAAGGCTGCACGCACAGTCAAAACACCACCACACATCCACACACATACTGCTGTCCTTGTGGTGGTGTTTTGAATACATCTGACCTCCTTCAAGAAATATTTCAACTATTGCAGAGTTGACTTATTTATGATCGACTGTGCTAGATGATAGTTACTCCTGACTTTCTTGGCAACTCCTCAATTCAGACAGTATGTCTAGTTCCCGTATTGCCAAGGGCTCAATTCAATGCAAACCACTGTATCGGTACTATTGATTGAAACTGTAAATGACGGTGACTCTTTTAATGAAAACTCATAAAAATCACTAGAGATATGCTTTATACCATAGAAATTGGGTATATTCATAATTTACTCTATGCTCGGGCAAAAATGACTGTGCACATAATAAAGACAACAAAGCTGCATTAAATGACAGGCATGAATTTCCAGTCAAGTAGTACGAGGATGCATACCTTTGGATAATATGCATTAATCAAAAGCATATCCAAAAATTTACCTGACAAGAAATTCTTCAAGATGCTTTTTAAGATTCAAATTTATTGATTTAACAAACCTAAATATTTTGCTTTATGTGGTAGGTCAATCATTACTTTGTACCCAAGGACAGTCTAATGAAGTAAGATAATTATGGTACATTTAGTGATTCACTACTGCAAAGTAACTGTGTGCCCATTTGGATAATTTATTGGTTTAGAATGTAACAAATTAAAATGATTAAAGTATAACATACCTGTAATCTTCCCAGCTGTTGCATCCATTTTGCTGTCCTCTCCACCATATTTCCCTACAGGCATAGTTAACATAGATGCAAATTTAGCATAACTTTCAGATACAACTTTACTCTTCAGCAAGTCTTCTTTCAGTGCCTTTGCCTTGAGGAATGCCTTGACTTTGTCTTGTAAGTGTTGCAATATTTTCTTCTTTAGACACTCCTCTTCAGGATTGTCGATAACCCAGCTGTCTTCATAGATAAAGAAGTGAGTTTTGATGAAGTGTGCTAATTCTGAGTTATAGGTTAGCACAGTTGGTAGACCAAAGGCCACTGCTTCCAAACCATTAAAACCATAATCCGTGTAAACTGGTGCAGGTATACAGAGATGAGACTGTTGTAGAGATAACAAGAGTTCCCCAGCTGAGTGGCCTGGATGTGGTATGGGCAATACTCGATTAGTTTTCATCTTATTGATAAGAGCAGTGTGATCAGCATCTGGAGAAACTCCCTGTATCTTCCATTTAGGAGGGGTTGTTGGAAGTTGATCAGCAACACTTCCAATAGAACCTGCTATACCTGTACACTTCTCAATGGCCAATGGCTCACCATAGGTTAGGATGTTGTGCCTCTGGAGTCCTGTTGACTTCAGTAATTTTGGTTCTTTATTCCGGAAACATTCCATAGCTTGGGGAAGAATTTCTTCATGTGGTATTTCTGACAAGTCTTTATCTTGAACGTCTGCCCTGTACGCATTCTGAAAATAGTCATACATTGCAGGGCCAATAGAAAACAATTGGTCAGCTTCCCTAGCCATTTTCAACATCTTTTTTTCAAGTTCTGTTGATTCCAAGTTCTCAGTTTGCAAGCAGTTGTTGTCTGGAGAGACGTGGTTTATTAGAACAAGTTTTGCTTCTGGGAAAAGCCTCTTTCTGATAAGAGTTGCAGCAGTTCCTGTCTTTGGAGCATATCCAACAACATACTGAATGTTGTCTAATTTGTTTAGGTCAGGGTAGTAGATTTCATGGTTCAACAGCCATTCCAATTTCTCAGGGTCATCTTTTGCTTCAACTCCCTCCTTTCTTTGAGCAGGGAGTAGGGTGACACCACAGTTCTTGGCATCTGTCAGTTGCTCATCACTTGTTTCAACATCAAGTAAAGTAGAGTAGGCTTTCACAACTTCTCCAGCCTTAGCCTTCCTTTGACAGAATTCCTGGACAACTGTTCTGTGAAATCCTGTCAACCCATAGTCATCTTTGTTCCAGGCATGTGAAACAAAAAGTGCTGCGGCAGGTTGATCAGGAAAAGGTAATGAGTGAAGCTTGGCTTTTGGGAACAATGCTGCCATCGCTTGTCACTGGTTGGTAATGTAATGCTTCTGGAAAATGGAATATTCTATGATATTGTATACGTATGAGCAATAACTTTATCATGAAAGTTTCATCTCAATACGTAAACAAGGAGTGTGAATTTAGGCAAACAATATTCAATGTCCCAGCTTTACTTGTCATGCTGAGCATAAAGTTATTCTGAAAGTTAATCAGGAGCAGGACTGAGACAGTTCATGTATTTTTTCAATCATTTGCATACGTGTAACTACATACCATATGTGTTGATGAGGTCAGACACAGCATATAAGGAAATATTGCATGATGAGTGACGGTGTTTTTACTTCCTGCATGGGTAGAAGTTGTTTAAAGGGCCTGCATTAAGGTATTTGATACAATTACCATTCACATAATAACTCTCATGGTCTGAAAGTTTATAAATGTTATATGTTTTGCACGGGTTGAAAAGCACCTGACTTTAGTTTAACACGAAGAATCTACATGTATCGGTATATTGTCAAGTACTAGGTTTCACTCTTCTTATTCCAGAAGCAGAAGTTGGAAAGAACAGAGCAGTCTGTGTATTGTCCATGTCATCCTTTGGTTATTGAAGTCATGCCCTTCACTTGACAAGTGCATTGCTTCATACTGGGCAAATCAGTAGATTTTACAAGGGCAACATATCAGTTGCCAAATCTTGGACTGGTACGTCCCAGGTGGCCAAAAGACATGATCTTTGACACAGGTGGCCACAGACTGCATTGTTGGTAAACTGGGTGTCCCCCTTAATGGTACCAGATTGGCCTTTATAGTAACTTTACATACCTGCCCTGGCATTGCAATGTAATGGCAGAAGGGCATAAGTGGCCATGGTTGGTGTCAATGTTTACACATGAGTTCAACTAATATGTGCACCATTTCATGTCTGTGAAATTCTGAAGCTGACAATATTAATTCAAGCATGGACAGTAGAGGTCTTCCTCCTGTTGTCTATGAGATCAAGAACAGCAATCAATGTCAGACAAGGGACGTAATTAGTAGTTTAACTGGATTACAAGCTGTCACAGTGCTAAAATATAAAACTGCACTCTCAGAGGCTCTATGCTGATCAAGATTTCTCAATTGCCTTCCAATATGTTTACCCATTGTTGTTACTTCATTGCTGTTGGGTCATTTATGGTGTCACAATCATATAGTTTTAAACTGTGACAGCATGGGGCTGATGCGAAGTGCTATCATCTCTGCTGCATTTCAGTATTTCATATTCCATGCTGATCACTAGGAAAATGAAACATAATCCTGATTCTCTTTCTCATTTCCAGGAGTCACGATCTTTTAAACGCTGCCCAGCAGATACGCCCTGTCAACTTCCCCTGACATCATGTTCACTTAATATGGTCGTTCTTCTCAAGGTACCCAGACACCCCTTTCCAAACCAGCAGATCTACATTGAGCATTCTGGAGGCTGTAACAGATCTGTACAGATAACTGTATCAGACTGACAACTTGCAGATCTATGTCTGCAACTTGTCTGATGTGGTGCATGGGTACGTTCTACCAACTGGTGTCAATGAGCTCTTTGGGTAATAATATCAAATCCAATTTGTTGTAATCTGTGGAGAAGAAAGTCCTCCTCTGCGGAAACTAACTTCCCACTCCCACACATCACCCCGCTCCCACACATCAAAATGGTCAGTCAATGAGCTGGTAACCTCATCCTATGGTTGTTTGTTACCATCTTGTGTACCAGAGTGTCCCACATCCTTTTTCAATGAAAACATAATTATACAAAGTGACGTAGGCTTTCGGCATCCAACCTAGCTCATGCGATCCCGTTGGTGCTTTGTAGAGGCCTGTAATATGGTGTCTGTCCCCTTTCCAAATAATATAAAGACAAGTGCAAATCAACATAACCTCTTTTCGTTCTTGTTGATGCTTGTTTCTTCCGATACTCGTCGTCATATGTCATAATGGAAGGTACCATGAAAGTCTGGGCATATACTATCCCCTGGATGTTTATGGTCATAATGGCTTAGGTACCGTATAACGTTGTCACTTGACAATTCACCAACTTCTATATCCTTTTTCTTGATTTGTGCATTTTTCCAAACCTCACTGGGTAAGGGACACTTGGTGTGGTTTTGGTCGTGCTTTTGTTGTGCATACAACCTGTTTGGTATTGCCGTCACTCATGAACTCAAATTCATCATTTGGTTCTACAACGCCCTTGCCATATATATAAAGTCAATGATAAGAAGCGGCTTTCTCAGTTTGCATGGGATAGGAGCTGGGATCGCCATCTAGAATGCCCTTATAAGGGTGTCATTCCCATTAGCTTATCTTTGGCCAACGATTCAGTTGTCACCAGCATCCTTCCCGTCACTTTATGGCTTAATTTTCTCTCCTATCTTCGGCCATTCTTTCTGATGCGATGTTTTGTACTCCTCATCTCAGCAGATTATGCCAGCCAAACAGCAGCCACAGATCAACGATATCTAGTTCCTGCATGGTGCGCAAGACTTCCATCGTAATAACTCTGCTGATGTGTAGCGTGCTTGTAAGGTTATATCTGATTGGTCGGTTGTCACTATTCACAGCAACTTAGGGAGTCTATTTGTATCATTCAGTTATATGGTAAGATTCAGCCAATTAATTAAATAACTGCTGCTGAGATGCTGCTTATCTTAGCCCTCATTAAAAAAAAAACTTGTTTCATAACCAAGTTGTTGGTCGTGTCCTTTCACAGGTGTTTTACACAATAGTCCAGTGTGCTTTCTGTTATGGTAAAAATCTCACAAAACACCCTGTCAGGAAGGTGCAGGAGTAGTGATTACCGCAGCTACATTGCTGCAAATGATAAGCAAGGATCCTAGCACAAAGCCTCATACAAGCATAATTATGTACCAATAAGCAGGGTCTATTGTACACTTAGAATAGCAGTTGGTACTTTCGATTTTGCCACTTTGGAATTCTTTTGAATTGTGGCAACAACTAAGGTACATATATGTATTTCTGTATTGCAACTTTTTGGGCATATTTGTATAAGTTTTTGTATTGTTCTTCGACGATGTGGAAATGCACACACTTTGTTCTGTCAACATTGCCTGTTTATGTAATGTCTCTATCAATGTGGACAGTTTGTAAATCTACACTGCAAGTCATCAGTAACAATATAATTTGTGGGTGATTTGCTGGTTCACAAAAAAATTGCAAACAATTTTGCTTGCTGCCTACGCCAAAAAAATCTGAGTAACTAGAATTATTTTCTCTAGGCTAACCTTTAATATACAGGAAATAATAGGATTTGATGTATTTATAATTACTTGCTACGCAAATTATGATTTACCCCCAAACTCAAGCCCCCTCCCATGATTTGTGCCCAGTACGTCTATAATTTAGGGTTTATATTTGTTGCAGGGTGAGATACTGCCCTGATAAGATGTCAGTCAGTAATTGCATGTCAATCAGTCATTAAATTTACATACCGCATTCACAATCTGAATCAGACAATTGTGGTTCTGTCAAATGGTAAACCAGTCAATGGTTAATACCAATAGACCTTTTCCAGGTTATCCCACAATGAACTACTGTGGCAGCATCAAACATCATATACATACTCAAAACAACAAAAATATACTGATATTGTGTAGTACAACAGTTTGTTATACAAGAATGACTCAAATTTGCAATGCCGAAAAATGCCCTTGTGTATGTTACGGGATAGCTCCATTAACTTTGGAATACCCCACTTCCCTACTTTGTTATCAGAGGATTACAGACCAGCCTTTCCTACAATGGCACCAGCCGGATAAGATGAAAGTAACAGTGGATCATTAACACCTTGGGGGATTAAAAGTCTTCTGTTTGTCAGCCGAGTTGGTCAGTCTATGGTCAGGCAAGGACCCGGGTTTCAGGTACCATGCAAGTTAATGCAGACTTTCCCTAATGTTTTGTATCCATGGACGTCAAAAATATCGGTCAGGGTGCCGGATCCTGCCAGTGTTCTATGAGTAACATACCCTGCGTATACCATACGGCCAAAAAGTTCTATGTTTTCATTCACAAATTTGCTCACTTATCACCGACCTTTGCATCGGAATGGAGCGTACTGTGGTAGACAGACTCTGTCGCTGACTTTTACGTTGGAGAACTTCGGTGGAGAGTATCTGATAATCAAACAGCTTCCTCGTCGGAAGAAAGACTCGTGTCCGACATCTCATCTTCTGTCACGTTGCTATAGTACGACCCTAAGTCAGACAATCTGAGTTTTGTTATGGTAGCCTGGTCCATGCTTACTTACTCTCTTCTTACGACCACGCTTACGTTTTACGCGTCTCTGCCTTCCGCTTGTCACCACAGAAGCCATTACTATTAACGTCACGCACGCACGACAGTGGAAAGTATGCGCATGCGCGCCGGACAAGATCAGAAAAATTAACATAATCTGTTGACCTTGCGACCCTATCCTAACTAATGCGTACACAGTTAAGACAACCGAATATAAAAGTACGCGTAGTTTGCAAAAACTATATTTTTATTAGTATTTTAAGCATTTCTTTATACAATATTGTCTCGACATTTTTCCTCATGTAAAGGTCATACGGTACGGACTCCAATTTTGAAATAAAACCAAAATCTCTGTAAAAATGCGTAAATTTGACTTACCGGTATATATAAACAGGAACTTCCCCTGTAAAAGCCGGATTATCGTAAATCTGTGCAAATGTAAAGAAGCAATGCTACTGATCGGACGTGCCGTGTTTGGTCCTAGAGTCCCATAATTTTGTCATGTTTCTGGCGTTCATTGTCACTGAATCTTGCATATGATGTCTGTTAATATATAGCGACTTAGAACTTGAGTTGAAAATAATCAGAAAAAATGTTCCGTTTTCTGTCGGAGAACGCATGTTTGTATGACCATTTGACCCCTCTTTCCATATGTAACAAAAGTGCCCATCATGATTATTCAAATTTATCATAGAGTCAAAGCGATGCCGTGAGAATTCAAAACTCCCGCCCAGTGTATGTAAATGGCTGCGTCATCAGAAATCCCCTATTGTGCACCCAGGATCCTGTACATAACTTCCTGTTTAAGTGTTGCTATAGATGGATAACGTCATACATGTTTTTATTACATAAATCATCATGAAATTTTCCTATGTTTTTTTTCAGAGGTCTTACCTCTGTTTTGGTAGCATCACATACTTCCATTCACAAACTAATTGTCTGATAGCTATGTCATTTGGTTCCGAGAATGACTTCATTAAGATTTTAGAGCAAATTTCATTAATCTGGTGTTGATTAATTTTCACGTCTTCATTTTTTGGGTAAATATCCAAAAAGTTCTGAAAATGTCTTCTCTGCAGCTGGTCATTGTATAGCTTTTAACTTTGATTTGTAAAATTGGCTGATCAAATTGGACCAAAACTTCACTGATGATGCAAAATTTTGATAATTTTTTCATATAAATATTTTATTAAATTATTGCAAGGCTGGCCAAGGTGTATGACTGCATTGTAAATGTTATCTCAAGCAAAATGCAAGCATTTGGGCAATGAATGATTATTTTCAAGACAGTTAGTCATAGGGTTGGCTGTATTTCCTCGCAAGACGTAATCTGTCACTGTAATGACAATTTCTTTGTGTTTGAAAAAATGGCAAGGAGATGCAAATTTTAGTGGAAATCACCGAACCCATAGATATGTGTACCCTGCAGGTTTAGGACCATTTTATAATTGAACAATATATGGTTTGGTGTAGGAGAATTATACAAAATCTGTTAGCAAAATCACTGATGAAGTTCAAGACAATTTTCACTTTGGAAAAACACTTGCTGGGAAAGAGATGAAAAATTCCACTGTAATGAACATATTTATGGCCTTTTCCTGACTATTGTATGTGATTTCGGCAATTTTACAAACCTGTTGACTGAATCGCTGATGTGCTGCAAGCGTTATATGCTGGAAATTTTTGGTGGAAGTGGGGATTGTTTGCATTTTGCAATACCTTTCCAATAACACTTCTACAAATGCATTACCTTTCATGTCAAATGTTTATCAGTTCTCTCAGGACAGAAAGATCAGTAAAGGTCAGAAAAGTTTCGTATATTTGTCTATAAATGATGACAATGCTGTTTCATATTTTACTTCGTGTAAACCATGCAGCTTAACATTTGCACTGTAAATTTTTAGTCATTCAGGACAACCATTGTGGAGTCATTCCTTTGCATTTTCGGAAATTGTTTGACTTGGTATCCTGAAAAGTTTGCAATACGGGTATACAACTTTCATTGCAAAGAAGGGAAAACTAATATTATAGTGAAACAAAGTAGCAATACATTTCATTTATTTTTTTCCTCTTCTGTTCTAACCAAACATGTCAAATTCAGATCAAGGTATGCTACTTACATCAGCATTGTATCCCACAATTTGAACTCATAATTGCCTTTTTTGACAATCTCATTTGTTGGAAATTATCCCAGCAAAGCAAAAATCATGTATGATGAAATCTTAAAGTTTCACGATCTTCAATGCTATCATACAGGAAGCAGAGAATGTAATGACAACCTGTCATTAGAGGAAGTAAATGATATTTTTTCACCAATACTATCAAAACTTAGCCTTGCCCCTTATATACCATGTACACAATTCCTTTCCAATAACACTTCTACAAATGCATTATGATGTCAAATGTTTATCAGTTCTCTTCCGAACGGAAAGGTCATGTAAGGTCAGTAAAGGTCAGCAAGGTCAGAAAAGGTTCCATAATCATATATTTGTCTATAAATGCTGACAATGCTGTTTAACATTTTACTCTGTGTAAACCAGCTAAGCAATTGTATCGTAAATTATTAGTTATTCAGGATCACCATTGCGGAGTCATTTCTTTGGATTTTGGAAATTGTTTGACTTGGTGTCCTAAAAATTTTGCAATACTGGTATACGACTTTCATTGCAAAGAAGGGAAAACTAATATTATAGTGTAACAAAGTAGCAATACATTTCATTTTGTTTTTCTCTTCTGTACTAACCAAACATGTTAAATTCAGGTGAAGGTATGTGACTCACATCAGCAATATATCCCACAATTTGAACTCAGAATTGTGGTTTTTTTACAGTCTGATCGGTTGAAATTTTTACTATCAAAGCATTCATGTTTCATTCAAAGTTTCACGTATGATGAAATTTTTAAACTTTCACAATCTTTATCATCACAGAAATCGGAGAATATGTATGACAACTTGTCATTTGAGGAAGTAAATGATATTGTTTCACCAATCCTATCAACACTTAGCCTCGCCCCATATATACCATGTACATATAAAAGTAGAGATAATCCAAATACCTAATGTTTGATTATCTCAAACTGTCTCCTTTTAGGTCTCCTTTTAATGCCTTCTCAGTCAAGCTGACAAGAAACGCTCAGCCCACACCTAGCTTGGTCAAATACTAACAGCTTGCTGAAGAGCTCATATGATGTTGGAAATGGTCCAATTAAGTTTTGGTATCCTGAAACAAGTACATACAGCCATTAACGATGCGACTCAGGTTCAAAGGTCAATTTTAGCAATTTTTTTTTTTATTTCAAATTTCGAACCATTGACACGTGGTCTTTCTTTTGGGGAAAGGTGTTGGGTCACATCGTACCGGGAAATTCCTGAAATATTACTAAAATGACAAACTATCAGCTACACCGCGTGCCATTATTTCCCTTTTGTCTTAACGGTCGCGGATTACCGACCACGATATCTTTGATAAACACGCAGAGATTATGTATAGGCTTTACGGTGTAGTGCGCATGCGCTAGCTTCAACGTTAGGCCCAGCGTTTTGAACTCCGCATGTATCGGTACGGCAAACACGTCAAGCAGACCAAAGCCGGCGCTCGCGCTCCGTACCGTCGAAAAAGCAAGCGAGGTCCACAAAAGCG
>LD353313.1:134633-145758 GCA_001465055.1 Ptychodera flava
CATTATTCAAATAAGTATAAGTCGGCGGCGCCTGGACAGATTAGCCTGATTTTTCACCTGTGGACAGTGAATGAATATATCTGAAAGACCGTGTCTCAGATTTCCGAGAAAGGGCCTGGAAGTGAAGATATCCTGACAAACGTGAACAAAGACCGATAATTTATGCAAAAAACGTCAAGTTGACACTTTGAAGGTGCATTGTGCGAAAACAAAAGCGAATTTCAAAAATCCGGGACACGGTTTTTTGCCCAGTATACCCAGCCGTCGATTGCCGTAAACAGATCACCAAGGTCGATTGGAGATTTGTACTTACACTTTTTTGAGTAAAAAAACTAAAAAACACATGTTTTTGAGTAAAACAGCCGTATGCGCACTGTTCTTAAAAAACTAACAAATTTTCTGAACTCTTCGGTGACCGAGCAGA
This sequence comes from Ptychodera flava, assembly GCA_001465055.1. NCBI lineage: Eukaryota > Metazoa > Hemichordata > Enteropneusta > Ptychoderidae > Ptychodera > Ptychodera flava. The sequence continues at coordinate 135,058 of LD353313.1, forward strand.
TAAAAAAAGTACCACATGTCGGGTGTGTGACCACGTCTTCTTTGTGAAAATGAGGATTGAAAATAAGTGACAATGAACCCGAGTCGCTACCTTAAGTATCATGGTCAAAGTTCAACTTTGTGAAGCATTTGTAGGTGTACTGATATTTTTATACAGAATCTTGCACAACGTCATCATGGAGTACAATTGATTGCAAGATTGTAGACTTCTGTTGCTCTTATAGTTTTTCATTCTGAATATTAATGAGCTACTTTAGGAACCGTTGAACAATTTGTCAATGTTCATGATGCTTACAGTTTAAGACATTCAAACTTAAAGGACATTATTTATATTTCCTCATAAATTTGGTTTTCAGTGGAAATCATTGGAAAACTATACTGGATGAACTAATAGTAACCTAAATACTGTTTTTAGCTGCAATCAATATGAGATTTAGGATGTTCCAATTGATTAGGCCCAGTATTCTCGTGGAAAACATTTCAAAAGCTTCTTAGTTAAATTGTACATCTTGTATGGTTAAAATTCAACCTCTGTTCTTTTATTGATGAAAATAAATTCAAATTTTTGGTAATGCTGGATGGACAACATCAAAATAATTATTTTTATAGTGAAATAATTGGTGATTTTGTCATTGATTCATATTTGTGTTCTATTTGTTACAGTATAGATCAGCAACTTAAAAACAATCTTTATAAAGAGACAAATTAAGAAACACCCTGAGAAATAGAGTCATTGACAATGACATAGTCCCCACTTGTCATAGGAGTATTAGTCTTGATGGGGCAGGGATTCTGAGGTCATTAAGAAGTATCACTGGAGTGTATATGTTCAGATCTATGGACACATAGGTCTATGTCATTGTTCCCAATTTGAAACAAGAGGCATGTCTAAGTTATGGTTCTAAATCGGGAAAAAAGATCAGACCTCTGGCTGTATTGGCCAGCCAAGAAATACATATGTGCATAATAAATGAGGTACAAAATGTGACATCTTAAGGTCTATTATCCTATCAAAATTGAAGCGTAAAGAACTTGTGGTTACTGAGTTATGCATATATATATGCATATTCAAGGTCAAAGGTCATCAAGGTCACATGATATTTTGAAAAAAAAACATTGTATTGCTAATTAATCCATATATGCCACAATTCAGACCTCCAGCTCTATTGGCTTGCCCACAATTATATATGGGCATAATTAACGAGGTAAAGCATGTGTTGTCATAAGGTCTCCCATCCTACTAAATATAAAGGACATAGCACTTGTGTTTACTTATTTATTGACATAATCGTGTATTTTATGTAAATGGTTATGGAGGTCACATGACATTTTGTCAAAAAATTTCTATCCTATAGTCTATCCCTATATACTAAAAATAATACATTTACCTCTATTGGCCTGCTCAAAATTAGATATGCACATAATTAATGAGGTACAATATGTGGCGTCATAAGGTGTCCCATCATACCAAATATGAAGGGTGTAGCACTTGTGGCTACTGAGTTATGGACAAATATGTATATTTGAGGTCAAAGGTCACCAAGGCCACATGACATTTTGTCAAAAAAATTGTATTGCTAAGTTATCCCTATATACCAAAAATCAGACCTCTAGCTCTATTGGCTCGCTCAAAATTAGATATGTGCATAATTAATGAGGTTCAATATGTGGCGTCATAAGGTGTCCCATCTTACCAAATATGAAGGGTGTACACATGTGGTTACTGAGTTTTGGACAAATATGTATATTTGAGGTCAAAGGTCATTGAGGTCACGTGACATTTTGTCAAAATAATTGTATTGCCAAGTTATCCCTACATACCAAAAATCAGACCTCTAGCTCTATTGACTCAAGGACTGACATGACCCAATCTATGAGCCCCCTGGACTTTATCTGTGGGGACTAAAAACTGTGTCACTGCATCCTTTTTGCAATACGAATACGATGAGAAACTAAATTTTTATTTTTCTTGGCCTTATACATGGGAGTCTATGGATTGTCTTATTCATGGGAGTCTATGGACTGCCTTATACATGGGAGTCTATGGACTTCCTTATACATGGGAGTCTATGGACTGCCTTATACATGGGAGTCTATGGACTGCCTTACACGGTACATGGGAGTCTATGGAGGTGAAAACTAAAAAGTCCTCTAACGCGGCCAAATTTAATCGCATTGTGAAAAAAGCGTCTCTGAGATATCTGCATGAACGGACGGACGGACGGACGCACGGACGGACGGACGCACGGACATGACCAAACCTATAAGTCCCCCCGGATGGTGTCCGTGGGGACTAAAAACTTTCAAAACTCCAGAAGACCAATTTTGGGGAGGGGAGGGGGTATGAAAGTTGTACTTTGCACAGGTATTTCTGTGGAATGTAATATTTAATCAATATGTTTTCCAATTTTCATTTGTAAATGAAGAAATTATTCTTTTCACTTTTTACCAAAACTGTCCGCTCTGAAGCTGCTCATTTGATAGCTTTTAAATTTGACTTAGGGTCGCTAAGGATGACTTCAGTCATGTTTCTTCAAATCATCCTGAATTTGCATAGCGGTATTATTGGATGTCTTGTGTAACCTGCAGGTTTAGAGCCATTTTATAATAGAACATACAGCATTTGGTACAGGGTAATTCTTCAAAGTCTGTTAACAATATCAATGATGAAGTTCAGGGGCAATTTATTGCTTTAAAAAACATTCACAAAGCTGTGGTTGTGAACATTGTACCAAAGTTTCATGGTCATTTCCTATTTGTGTGTCTGCAATTTGACAAACCTGTCGTTTTGATCATCGACGAAAAGCAAGGATTTTATGCTGGTCATTTTTGGTGGAGATGCATGGTGATCAATCTGCATTTTGCAAGACCTTTCTAACAACACTTCTACAAATGCATTCCCTTTCATGATCTCAAGTCTTCGTCATTCCTCTTTATAATGAAAAGGTCATGTAAGGTCAGAGGTGTTTCTCTTTCCCTTAAGAGCTGGCAATGCTTTTTAAGGATTTACTATTTGTACACTGGCTTATCAATCACACTGTGAATTGCTTGTCATTCAGCCTGCCCCACCACTGTGGTGTCCCTCCTTTGCATAATTGGAAATTGTTTGACATGGTATTGTGACAAGTTTGTGACCAGAACTTTCATTGCAAAAAAGGGAAAATAAATACAACAGGGACACAATTTAAGTTAGCAATACGTATTATTTCATTTTGCTTTTCTTTTCTATTCAAACTGAACAAGTCACATTTAGGTCAGGGTGTGTGACTCACATCAGCAATTATCCACAATTTGAACTCATAACTGCTTTTTTGACAATCTTATTACTTGAAATCTGTCCCAATTTGTTTGTTTATTGACAAAGTATACTTTGTATATGATAATTTTTTTAAAATTGAACAATCTTTACCATCACAGAAATCAGATAATGTCTTGACAACTTGCCATTAAATGAGGAAGTAAATGATATTGTCAACACTAAACCTAAACCATATTCTGTACCATTTTTACACATTATATAAACACTGAAAAAAACCAAATAGTCTAATTTATGATTATCTAACTGTCTCCTTTTAGGTCTTCAAGTTGAAATGTCACCACAGCCAAGTTGACATAAGAAAAAATATATACTCACAGAAGGGAATATGTCTGGCTACACCCAGCTTGGTCAAACAACAACAGCTCACTGTGCTGACGCCATACTCGAAATGGTCCAATGAGTTTGTATCAGGTACATGCAGACAATACGCATGTGGTCAAAGTTCACCAACCTTTTGACAAAGGAGGGTGTACTGGTATGTTTTCACAAAATCGTGCACCACTTCTTCCTGGAGTACAATCACTTGCAGTCTTGGAAACATTTTGTTGCTTTCATAGTTTTGTAATCTGAATCTTGTTGTTATATATTGAAAGAAAAGCACCAATGAAAATAATCTTGCTATCAAGATTTCATATGATTCTAGAGCATATATCGATTGTGATTTCAAAGTGGTACTATCTTTTCATACTATTTCAGTTCAGTTCATCAGTAAATGACAGAGTATTCAAAGTCAGAGATATATGCTTGATAAATGTCTTAGCATCCCACATTCCTTGACTTTCTTTCTTTGCAGTTAGAATCTAGGAGCATGATATAGCATATTTACGTCCCAGAGACGTTTATTTACTATGTCTTGTCAAACTGCATCTTTCCATCACACACTTACGGTATCAACTGTATATTGCATTATCATACTGTGTGCTTCGTAATTTTTACCTCCCATTTGCCATACATATATGGCAATTGGGAGGTTATATGGTTGAAAAAAGTCTGTATGTGAGATGTCTGTATGTATGTCTGTATGTATGTATGTATGTATGTATGTATGTATGTATGGATGTCTGTCCGTCCAACGCAAAAACTCAAAAACCACTGCACGTATTGAGCTGATTTTCGGTGTAGTGATGCCATATATGATGTAGATGTGCCGTTGTTAAAATGAACTTTTTAGTCCCATAGATATGCTAATGAGGTTGAAAAAAAGCGAAAATGGTCAAAAATCAATAACTCAGGAACTACTGATCTGATCATTGTCATATTTGGGTTTTAGATACCTTGGGCCCAACTCATTTAAACATATAGATTTGATGTCAATATTGGAGCTTTCTATTTTTAATGAATTTTTTTTTTTTTGCCATTTTAGTAAAAAATATTTTCCTCTTAAACCAATGGTTGGATTGCTTTAAAATTTGGCCTGCAGGTACCTTGTGAAAACTCAAAATAGAATTCATCAAAATTATGGCACAATTTGCATATTTGTATTTTTGGGCAATTTTTGCCATTTTTGGTTAAAAATCTTCTTTGAAACTGTGTATGCCATTACTTTCTAATTGGGTGTGCAGGTTCCTAGGAGTGACCTGAAGATGACTCCGTGAACTCAAGCTGAAATTTGCAAATTTTTGGTACTTTTTGTCATGCTTTCAAATTTGGTACATAGGTGAAATGTAGTAGGTCATTCATTCAAAGTCAAGTACTGCCAGTGTGAATGAGCATATTATGATTGTGCTGTTCCAGGCTGAGGTGCTTTTTATAGGAATGATGCAATGTTAGACGGTAATTGATGTTTTAACTGAATTTGACTTACATTGTATGTAACTCTTGTACTGTATAAACCCTATCAATTCACCCAGAAAAAAATAATTAATATGATTTTAAATAATTGAATTAATGAGGATATCAACAAAGCCAAAATAATTTTAGTGTAGAATTATTAGAATGTTCAACTTTTTTGACAGTACATGGTGAAATGCTTACCATCTTGGAGGATTAAAATATGTAAAGGCAACTTTCCTGAATCCTAACTTTGACATATTCTGAACCGTCATATATTGTGCTCTGTATGTTATCTAAAAGAAATTGCTCATAATAGTTTGTCATGATAGGTTGGTCAAATATATACAGATAGGGAAAGTTCCAATTTCCATGTATGGTTGACTTGGTAAGGATAAAATAAAATTACTTTTTGAGGAAAAAAATAGAGTGATCAATTAAAAGAGTGGTCAAAGTGATAGGGTTTTTATGGTAAAGCTGGACTGTAAGATTCCTCATGTGCTATTTATAGCAATTATGCAATCTGTGTAAACAGTGCAATGAAAGTGTTACATGATTCCTTATAATGCTTTTGATGACCTTGAACTTCTTAAGTTGCAAACATTTGTCTCTTCTGTGTGCTTTCTCTGAGTACCTACAGGCTCAACTTATTCAACAGAATTTACTTGCAATGTTAATTTGAAAGTTAAAATGTGCTTGGTTAATAGGATGAAATACTGATAAAGATAACCAGCTGAAGATTCTTTATAACCTGACAGATATGCTGTTTTTTATGACGTAAATGTTGATAAGCAAGTTTTGTTTACTTTAATTAGAATGTAATTAAGTCTCATATTATTATAAGCAGTAGTATCAAGCTAATATTGACAAGTTGGTCGGCTGTTGGAGGTTAAAAGCTGTAAAAATAAATGTATGCATGTATGCATGTCTATCTGTTTGTCTGTCTGTCCATAGACCCGCGTTTTTTGGAGGGTCTATGGTCTGTCTGTATGTATGTATGTATTTATGTATGTATGTATGTATGTATAATAATCGCAATCATACCAATCCATAATCCAATAACACTAGGTCAAAATTTGTAAGACAATAGTTGTAAACATAGACACAAAACAGCACAGAACAGACAGTAAATAGACGGTGTATGTCTGTCAACATTAAAAACTCCTAAATCGCAGCACCTACCATCTTAGTATTTCATGGACAGTTGCATCGACGGGTGGAGATGTGAATTTGTTGAAATAAACATGTCAAAGTCAAAAATATGAAAATGAAGGGGAAAAAAGGAAAAATCCTGCAAATTGCTGAAACTTTGTAACCACTGGCCAGATTTGGTTGAAACTTGGTATGCAGGCTCTTTATAGTGACTTAAGTTGCATTTCTTCAAATTGTGGTGAAATTTGGAAAGTTGTATTTTTGGGGGATTTTCCCATTTTTTGTCAAAAAATCTTTTCTGAACACATTGGCCTGTTAACAGGCCAATGTGTTGACATGCAAAAACAGATTATATGTAACTGAATATAACGGCGAGACCAGAGCATTTCTCTCTGTCTCCACAGGATAGTGCTCAAAATGCAATGCTAGTTCTAACAGAAGACCATCAAAGTACCTTATACAATGTAACCAATTGAATCAAAATAAAAGAAGCAATGTAGCCCAACATATTGCCCATCATGTGACAAATAAAGATACATCCAATAAAAGTACACATAATAATTTGTATGGTGTAAACCAGCAATGTAAACTCTGGCATAATACAAAAGTAAACATGGAAAGCACCAACAACATGTAAATAACATAACTGACAAAGAAGTAGATATGATAGCAGCAATAAACATGTAAAACAGCAAGTGCAGTTGACAACAGCAACAAACATTTGAAAGTGGTTTTGGTATATGGTAGGACTGATCAACGAAGTACAGAATTTAGTCTTGCATCCAGAGGCACACATTGCACATACAATTAATGCAATTACATGTATTTACCTTTGTATGGTGTTATTACAAAGCTGCCTATATGACAAGAATAGATTTACATTATATTGTCGAAGTGAGAATAGATGGAAATCGTCCATTTCACTTTATCAATCTTTGCCTCCAGGAAGTTAAAGGGAACAAAAAATTATTCTAGGTGTTCCATTCCTGTAATAGGAAATCTATTACAATTCAATTAATACCTGTCAGGGATGCACAGTAAGTGAGGCTACCCACAGTTCTCCGTGATCCACACACAAGAAGATCACTCACTGAACTGAAGTAAATTTCTTCTAAACACAGAAAAGCTCTATCCATATTTCAAAATTCTTACAACAAAGTTTTGATAATCATAATTTTCTGATTTCCCACTGTGAATAATGACAAGATAAACCCCTTTTCCACGGAGGAGATAGCACTTTTGTAATTTTGTCAACATAGATTTTTGACAGCCACACACAATATTTTCAAGGAAACTAAGGGAATAGGTTGCATAAGTGTTGGCAAAAGAAAGTATGTTGATTTCTTGACAATGGAAATTTGCATGTCTGACAGGCGTTCTGATGAGGACATCTTCGTCGCTGATAACTCTACCTTGACAAGTGTACAATTTTTTATAGCACTTTCAAAGATCGACTTCTCAGTTAATTTGCTCTTGAATTTAAGCATAATCAGTAACTTTGGAACCTAGTAATGACAAATAATCCTGTAATTAAATTGTAAGTTTCAAATAGTTAAGAAAGTGATAACACTTAAGAAGCCTGTAGCAAACAATGTCTGAGTGCACAAATCACAGGGAATTGTGGGTAGCCTCACTTTATGTGGGATGGATGGCTTTCTAATGATCTGAAACAGTTACGGGCCATTGGCAACAAATCTTTGGCAAGACTTCATGAACTTACACAAGCTGTAACACAAAAAGACAACCATAACTTATAACCTATTTAGATGATATCCACATCTACAATTCACTTTAAGACCTTGTGGTGCCAAAACTATACATTAGCCACTACTTTTGTTACTGTTTTTGAATTATTTGTTATTATTATTGGTGTAAACATCCACTTACAAATATATCGTCTGCTTGTTTTTCAATACCATTCACTATTTATCATATTCAATAAATTTTATTTGCATTTTACATGTCTTCTGTCACATTTCTTACTTATCTGTTTAACATTTCAATATGTCAATAGCAGCAATCATCAAGTTTCAGCATCTTTGGGTTAATATTTCACGTTGTGAAAAATGCCTTTCAACTTCGCTGCAAATTAACTCATTGGTCATTCTTGATCACAGAGACTTATATAGTTTGTAAATGTCACAAATAAGCCTTATATGCCAGTTGTGTTCAGTGCCATTGGCACTATTTGTTGTTTTCTCTTCTGTTCTAACAGAACGAATCCAATTAAGGTCAAGGTATGCGACTAACAATAGCAATATATCCCACAATTTGAACTCAGAATTGTTTATTTTGACAATCTGATTGGTTGAAATATTTCCTAGCAAAGCAAAATTTCTTGTATCATTAAATCTTTCAAGTTTCACAATCTTTACCATTACAGAAATCAGAGAATATGTATGACAACTTGTCATTTGAGGAAGTAAATGATATATATTGTTTCACCAATCCTATCAACACTTAGCCTCGCCCCTTATATACAATGTACATAATATAACCAGATGTGAACTGAATGTGCTCAGGTGTTTTATAACAGGTTCATTAATAGTAGCAGTACACTTCACAGAACAATCAGACATCTATTATATCACTATATATAGCAGGTTTTACCAACTTCGCATTTTACTTTCAGAGTTTAATCACTAATTACAAAACTTTATTTAATATGCAAATGAGCTGTCAATTAACTTGACACTGCTCAATGCTTCATGGGACATTTAGATATCCATCAGATCAACATTTGTAGCACGTTTCATTAGATTTAATGCTGTAATTTTAGAGTAATATCACTAATTACAAAGTTCATTTAATATGCAAATGAGCCCTTTAATAACTTGACACTTCAATATTTAACAGCACAATTAAATATTTATCAGATCAATATCTGTAGCAGGTTTCACCAAATTTGGTGCCGTAATTTCAGAGTTATATATCAAATTAAAAAGTTTATTAAATATGCAAATGAACCCTTAATTAACTTCATACTACTAAATACTTTACAACACAGTCAGATATCTGTCAGATCAGTATATACAGCAGTTTTCATCGCATTTGATGCAGTTATTATGTAGTCATATGACTAATTATAAAACTTCATATATAATATGTAAATGAGCTATTTAATAACGACGCTGCTCAATGCTTCTCAGTACAATTAGATATCTATCAGATCAACATCTGTAGCAAGTTTCATCAAATTTAATGCTGTAATTTTGGTGTAATATCACTTATTACAAAGTTCATTAAATATGCAAATGAACCCTTAATTAACTCCACACAACTAAATGCTTTACACCACAAGTAGATATCTGTCGGATCAGTATCTGCAGCAGATTTCATCACATTTGATGCAGTTATTTCGGAGTTATATGACTAATTACAAAACTTCATAAAATATGCAAATGAGCTATTTGTTAACTTGACACTGCCAAATGCTTCAGTACAATTAAATATTAATCAGATCAATATCTGTACCGGGTAACATCTGTATCATCAGGATGTTCTGAGATTGTCATCTGTGAAAAGTTTCATGAAATTTTGTGCAGTATATCTTGATATATGTCTACACTGTCATTACCGTCTCCATAGGGAAACCATTGCACGGAAAAAATGATATTGCATAACTCCATTAATATGCAAGCCACACTAACCAAACTCTAATCAGTTCTTGCAAGTAGTATGCCGTTCATACACAGGCCATTGAAACGTCTCTGAAACGGTTCTGGGCCAATACTGACACAGAAAGTTATGTGTGGACACTCCGAAATGGTTCTGAAGCATTTCAGATTTGAGACGGTTTTAAGTCGGCCCGACCAGAGCCGTTGTAGGGATTAACTCTATCCGCAAATCGCTGTTTGGACAGACTGAGCCGCTTCAGAAGCGTTTCAAACGCCCTCACGCGACAGGTATTTGTAACATAAAACAAACAACAACCAATATACAATATTCACTTTCGCCATGGCTGCCGAACACAGTACTACATCTCGCGGTATACTGGTCCGACGAAGAGATAAGCTTGATACCAAAAACCCTATCAATTCGACCAGAAAAAATTCATTACGATTTGAAAAACGTCGAATTAATAGGAAATTAAAACTGCCGAAATAATTTAGTGGTCGAATTTAATTTGGAACGACGAGGATGAAATTTATGCGAGACATTTTTGCCATGTTGAGACTGCTTCAAAGCATGGACTGTGAAATTTTGTGAGGTCGACAAATTTCGTAACAAAAAAACCTCAAACGCACGTTGGTGTCACATCAAAATCAAAGTGGCCGCGATTACAAACGGAACAATCTGTGAGACTGCCACCGGCCGCTCGACGGACGACACGTAAGTTGACATCGTGTGCCAGCCCTTGGAAATATATTGTAACTCCTTGACAGGCAGATGAGATAGTCTTATATATAGCGTTTGATGCATTGAAAGTTTGTAAAAATAATAAAAAATGACATCACCGAT
>LD353315.1:0-56705 GCA_001465055.1 Ptychodera flava
GTTTTCAACTCTAATACCTTCTCTGTCTATAAATAGACACGAGAAGGTAATAAAAAACCAGCGTGAAGACTAACAATTGTGGTCATTTCTCCCGTGTAAATTGAAACTTCCAGGCAATTTTTACCATATACTCTCAAATAGTTGAGAACATCAAGGTTATGAATACGATAAGTATGGACCCTAGGGATTTCTCCATATTTGGTAAAAATTAATTAAAAGAAGGTAATTAGCCATATGAAAGTAACACCAACCACTGTTTTTTCAAGAAGGAATAATACAACACATCACACCTTATCATGTAGGATCAGCAACCGTGTCAACAAAATCAAAGGAAATGCCCGGTCGATACATCTTCTTTTTTAGTGTGAAAAGTTAAAAAAAATTGCAGTTTTGGTTAAAAATATATGTTAGACATTTTCAAGAAATGTTTGTGGATCTCATGTGGGAAAATTGGAGATGAAAAGGGAATAGTTTCATGGTTTTGAACATACAGTAAACCAATAAACACATCTTTTTTTTCACAAAAAACATGAAAATGTGTGTTTTTGGTACAAAAGTGCTTTTTTATGTTTTTCAATGAAATAACAGTTGTTTTCAACTTTTCTTATAATTATTTTGGTACACTCAACAATAACTATCATGAACAGAGTAACAACATACTTTTGATCATTTTCACTGAAAAATACAAAAAAACCAAGCTTTTTGGTCAAAAATCTAATTAATGTGCAATATTTTGCAATGGAAAATTGTGATTTCCATACAAGCATATTGTAAACTGTCTTTTCACATAATATCAATATCCACAAACGTGTGGGTAAATAAAATCAATTTCCAGAGCTTTTTCTAGGGCTCGGCCCACAGACTATATAGAGAATGTAATTTTTATAGACGTTATTATGACTATAGCCGATGACCATTTTGCAATATATGTGTCACTATGTTTTGTCTCAATACGTAAAAATATGTCACTCAAACTTGCTGGAATGCAAGCTGTCACACGTTCTTCCAAAGTGTATCTCATATTTTTTTATATCTTGCTAGTTTTTATAGAGCACAATTTTAAAGAAATCAACCAGGGTTAAACTCACCGCTCTGGAAGATTTTCTGTTATAAAAATTATTTAAGGTTTTAAAAAAATCTGAGACACACTTTGGAAAATCCCTAGGACTCCTTGCACTCACACAAATTTTAGCCACATGTCTCAAAGCATTGAAACAAAACATAGGGAAAACCAATTTTTGAAAGGTTATGCAAATTACCTTTCACGTGATAGTTATGTAAACAATGGTGACACTATGGTAACAAAAATGTTCCCCTATATCTAGGGTTTCCGAAAGTATATAGTTTAAGAGGGGTCTGAGCTTATTAACCACTAGAGAATTGTTAGCTTAAAAAAGGTCAATTTCTTATCTTGGAACCTTATGTACACAACATTGTGAACGGTCATTCTTGAACAGTTAAAGAATAGAGACACGAGACTAAGAAAACCAATTCATTAATCAGAAAGTGTTGAAAACTAATAACACAGCTGGGGACGTTATTTTCTTTGCGCTGGCCAAACACTAGACTTGGCTCAACTCGGTGAATTTAAAAAAATATAAAATCATTTATAATAGTTTCTATTGTGTCTCTCCTATTTCGTACAAACCTATCCGGAATTTGGCAGCTCACGCCAGGTTTTCCCAGCGATTGAATGCGTCACGTTTGAGTCTGCGCATTAGTGAGTTAGTTTCTGCCGGATTCTGTGATTCCGGGTGAAACTCCGCTGTATAGTGTTCACTCCACTCATCGCGTTCACCCTACTCATCGCGTCCACTCACGCGCGCGTTTCACATGAAAGCAAAATACAAATCATTGCATTCACTCCACTCAAACATTCAAAAATCACAGACTTGAACCAAGTCTAACCAAACACCAAATGCGTTACACATCTCTAAAATTAGATGCTTTCAACGCTACTTGACTTGATTGCTGTGATTTTCAAAACTGTCTTTAATATTGCGTGTATATTTATTCCTAGATCTGGTATGGCTTTTAGCATCTTCTATACAAGACGACGACTTTGCCTAGATGGAAAGATCCGTCGCTATTGGACGGTCCCTACTCTCCTCTTGAGCGACGGATCTTCCAGTCAAGACTTTGCCTGGTAAGATTTGACAAGACGTGCCACAACCGAAGGCCTGAAGAGAAGTTGACAATGTCTGTAAAACTACCAGGCGTAATTTAAAATCCTTTCACTCTTGTCCAAGGATTTCAGGATGGAGGAACTTAAGCAACAAATATTATTACTTTCAATGTACAAAATGCTTGATATTCATTCAATATATTTACGTACATTGACGTTTATGGAACACGATACTAATTGCATACGTACAACCGCGGCAAAGCAAGTGCATAGGTAACTGATTGTAATACAAACACTAATAGTAATTAATATGTAGTCTAACTTCGCCTTGTTTATCTACACTTTGTCGCTGTCAGTAAGAAATCTCAGCAGGGTGGCGTTAAATGGTACTGTCTTCAGGAAGTCCATGCCAAGTTGATTTCTTATATTTACGTTTGGCAAGGAGACTTCTCATATCTAAACCAAGCACCCCGTGGTTTATTACCTCTTTATCAGTAAAATAAAGATGCCGCTTCTATACTTTAATGTTTTCCAGTACTTGTTGCTATTGTAGTTTCTGTTTGTATTACAATCAGTTATCTATGCACTTGCTTTGCCGCGGTTGTAACATATCTCGTTGTATTATTTTGGAACATTCCAAAACATTGATATGCGTAGCGTATGTCTACGCAGATCATGAGTATACGTAATGCAAAATTGCACACTAAGTGCACATGTTTTGCGTGTTTTTAGTGTACGTCCATGCGTACTTAACGTATTTGACACATGTACAGAATCAGTATATGTGTATATATTGTTGTATTTCAAGCATTTTGCCCAGTGTTTGTACTTGAAGTGATTTGTGCACACACACACACACACACACACACACACACACACACACATATATATATATATATATATATATATATATATATGTGTGTGTGTGTTTGTGTGTGTGCATATATATATATATATATATATATATATATATATATATATATATATATATATATATTATATGCGTGTTTGTGTTTGTGTCTGTGTCTGTGTGTCTGTGCGCGCGCGCTCACTGGTGTCCTTTTCCTTCGAGGTTGGTCGGAATTTGGACGGAAATCGGTCTTTCTCTGGGCATAAGACCCAAGTCGCGTTAAAATTGCCATGTAGCCATTTTGACCTAAAATTATAAAAGAGTTTTATTTATGGTATGCGACGCGAACCATAATCTCAGTGTAGTGCTTTCACAAAACGAGCAACAATCATAACATAAAATGAATTTTTTTCATACAAAGTTGAGTCAAGTTTCAGTTCAAGAAGAATATGTTTAACAAAAGACTGCAAATATTCTCAAAATGTCGTGATTAACACATTGCAGACTTCGCGTTATGTCATTCCTCTGACCGCCTCGTGCTTCACGGATGCCAATACCCAAATAGTACCTTAGTCGTCATTTTTGCAGTTCTCTGCGAAGATAATAGGCTAAAATCAAAGTTTTGAACAACGTCCAAATTATTCACTTACTTTTACCATGATCTGCATGAATACTCTTACACGTACTGACACCAGATTCTTCAACGCAGTATTCCCACTGCACGTAGTACATTTGATCGTCATATTCTGTTCAATGGTTTGTGAATGCAGAGACAAATTAAGCCACCGTTACGACGACTTCCAGTGCAAAAAACAATGATTACTGCACAGACCTCGCGATTGCAAATGGTTTTCCACTTTTGAGAAACGTAAACAGCAAAATCTATACCGTAACTGTGCTGTCAAAAATTATGCAACTACAATTATGATAACGCATGCGTAGACCATTCATAAGTGGCGTCGATTGGCTCAGTATTATAAAAAGTGCCTTTCAGAGATTAGCAATGACAGAATGAGTGTTGCTTACGTATGAGATTATAGAGATTAATTTCACATTCCTCTCTCACTTCAGTCTCAACGAAAATTAAACTCATTGTCTCTATGTTACAAGCATTCGTAAAGACTGACTTAATAGAAACTTATTCCCTCAAAATTTTTGGTGTTACTCCCCCCCCCCTCAAACATAACTCCTTAATACGAAATTGGTATCAAGAAAATTTTGGTGTTTACACACTACTGAACATAGAGAAAATGTTCTTAATATAGGTAAAGAGCTACAAAGATATTATTTTCTGGTCATTTACTAATACCATTTGGTCTTGCTTGGAGGACAGTCTGGGAGTAAAGAGAACCACCTGTTGATCTCCACCAGAGATGGCGCTGTTTTGATAACGTCTGCAGTTAGATACAATTACTCGCCTTATAGCTTTTTATACGTTGCATGTCAATATTTTATGAGCAAAGATTCATACCACATTTGGTTTGTAAACACTAAATATTACAAAATGGCCATCGCTAATAGTCTTATAACGTCTGTATAAATACAATCCTCGATATGACAGGTTGTTATAAAAAAAAAATTACATAACAGGGAGCGTTGGTTTATGAACCGGAATTAAAACAACTCCGCGTGCGATGCTTGATAAGTTAAACAATAGCACAATGTAGTATATGAAATATTACAAGAACTAAGGGTGAACAAATAACTCGGATCTTCGCAATTTAACCAATCACTGTTATGTTATTACATTACTTGTGGTTGCGAATACCAGACGTTATTTATCATCCACACAAATCCAGTACTTATCAAACGCTCTGTGACTCTCTCTCTCTCTCTCTCTCTCTCTCTCTCTCTCTCTCTCTCTCTCTTGGAAGCTTGGAAATTAGACGACGGAAAAGCGAACGTCGAAATTATTTGCACGGCTTTACTTTTAAGTCTCTGACTTTGTACTTCTTTGGATTTAAAATTGTGACCCATCCCACTAAACGAATGCTTTTACTTATATGATGCATTTAGAGGTGAAATGACGATTATCGTCGATGGCTCTTTTTCTCAGACGTGTTAGACTATCCCTCCCTTCGCATGTACGGCAGTGACAAAAAAATAAGTAATTTTTCGTTTTTTACATTCAATGTCGATATAGAATGATAAGTTCGTGAAACCATGGCGGTACAATTACTCCATGGGCAAAATATATTTGAAGGTAACTCAAAGTTGGAGCGCAGCAAGCGGTAGAAATGGGACAGGAGACCAAACTATGATCCACGCTTGTTAGAGCACCTGCTCTGTCGTAGTGAGGAATGTCACGTGATTTTCGCAGAGTAGCACTTGTATTTGACCTACATACGCCTACTTCACAATTACAATTTATATTTATTAAACGGCCATTCATGGCGTGGCCTAGTTTTACCCATGAGGATATGAGCAGGGTACTGCATGTCGTCATCAGTGATAGCAGCTGGACGAGGCACCGAATCGCCACCAGTGGGGCCTCGGCTAGGGCTCCCAGTGTTTGCAGACCCAAAGCTATTAACTTTATATGAACATAAAAAGCGATAACAATATACAGTCTTCACATAATTTTAAATGGAAGTTTTTCATGTAATACCAAACAAAATAATAATCGATTTTGCTGTTCTGATAACATAGTTTTCAAAAATAGGGTAGGGTAGGTCGGCAGGATTTTTTCCCAAAATATTTTTATTTTTAAATATGCATTTCTTAGGGGTCAGTGCGGTCAAACACCGGCACAACATTTCCAGAAAAATGTGTCATACATATTAAAGGAAAAAAAACATAAATGACAACCTCGTTCAATCAAAAATCAGACGCCAAGTAACGAACGCGTGATTTGTTTATGGCTTTTCTTGTCTTTCTTTCTTTTTACTTCCGTGTTTACATAGCTTAAAAAGCTTAGGGTCGGCAGGTAAAAAAAGGGTAGGTCGGGTTATCGGAACAGCAGATTTTTTTGGCCTAATAATAAAGCTATTCTGTTTGCTTGACAAATCAGAGAAAGTCGTCAAAATGAAAGCAATTGGCAGCACGAAAAGTTCCATTCGCCGATGAATCGTCGCATTCGAAAGTTATCGGCGGGGAGACTAGAATAAATAAACGTCTCATATGAATCGAAGCTCGTAGTTCTCCAACAATGGGTCTCTTTAATACTGTAAAATACTTCCGAATTGTTCTAGAGAAGTATTATTCACACTGTATACAAATCTATGAAAATGTTCAGTTACCGAGGAATTAGTATAACCATAGTGCTGGTACTGATACTAGAAATATCTGAAACTCTTAAATATATAGTGTAAACGTTGATTTGTTTGCACACGTGTGATCGGCATGTTGGTTCCCTATTTTTGATCGATGAGAAGTTGATACAGGCTTACAGCAACCCTATGTGAGGCGGCCTATTTTTTGTCAGCAACAATGAATCATACATAAGTGACAACGTTGTTATACTAACACAAAGGTGGTCCAAAGAAGTGGCTTTGTTAAAACCGGTTAATCATCATAAATTGTATTAGAATGCCGTTCCTATTTTCATGGCAAGGTAGCTATCTTGGTGATTACCACATAAGCAACTATGATCATTATTAATTTCTATAATGTTTTTGACTGCGAATTTCTATCTTGGTGATTTTAAGTTCGTTTCGGTCATTATTGTTCCTTAAAAGGGATTTCCTATACCTCAAGGATCGAGTGCATCAACGATCATTGGCTAAGACAAGGAAAATAACTCTTTTTAAAAATGAACATTGTTTGCACTCGTTTCGCTACAAATTATGTATCATTATTGATTGTCGTGAAAAAATATTATTTCTCAAGTTACAACGTATAAGGAGAAATACATGTTTTGTAGTTTCGGGAGGGCGCTGTTTATTGTGTGAATGGTGTACAGCAGCGTCTTGGAAGCTGTTATCCAATTGTTTGGCTGAATCTTACCGTTATAATCGAATAATAATAATAAAAGATTCCCTAAGTTGCTTAGGAGAGTGACAATCGACCAATCAGATATAACCTTTCTAGCACGCTGCACATCAGTAGCTCCTGCCCATTTATGCAATAAGGTAACGCAACTCATCGATTGAAGCAGTCGAACTTGAACAATGTTATTTGAAAACCGCCAAACAAGAAAATGACTATGTTGTTGTTTGAAGGTCTTGTTGTTGAGAATTTTCACCCTGGCTACAGCCAGACAGATGACCAGCTTAGAGCGAAGCATATTGTAATCTGAGTTCATTATGTGTAGTCAAAAACACATTGCTACGTTAATGTGTCTTCCATTCAATAGCTAACAAGAAGTGTTCACCATAATGATTACGTCCGACTTTAAGCCCTACATGGAATTAAAATTTATCGCCTTGATAATTCTCCGCGTAATCACATCTTTTCGCTAAATGAATAAATTAATAAGAAGAGAACACCTCCTCAGGTCGAGTGAACACTGTTATTCGACCTGTTTGTGTAATAACATAATGTAAGCACAGGTTGCTATCAAATTTGGGGTAATGTTTGACAGCTCGTTAAACACTCAACAATTACATTTGTGACACAGGAATCCAACATATAATGAGGACAAGTTCATTTCAAAACGGGCTTGTTTAAATGGCGATTGGCTTTGGCCTTATCGTTTCTGAAATTGTATCTATTTGGTCACGCAGAAGTCTTCTCTGTTCACATATGACCCTATCGGTCGGGAACGCAGCGGGACGTCCACCTAACTTTGACGCCTTTGCCGTGAATTTCCCTACAAAAACTGGCGCCCAGCGCCTTACTGTAGGCCCGCCATAAGCCATAGTTTGTTTCCACCGACAGGACCTGAGTGACAATCCAATAGTCAGTCACAGTTCAAATGACGTACAGGGCAATTACGGCTTTGGCGAAGAGAATGCTTAAAAAGCCCCCACTCAATTATCAGATTTATCTAATATAAATATTATTTCCTTGATGAAATATTCAATGGAAAAATAGAATGACAAACTGTTAATGGGCTATTAACACATTCACTAATACGAGAACCAGGGATTGAGAAGGGCGCCTTTAAACCCAGTCCAATCATGGCTATTATTTACCGCAGAGTGAGGTCCTAGAAACCCAGAGGAAACGATATAATATATATATATATATAGGTCATGTGTCGGCAGCTACATGTGTCATCTGATATCAGTCTCCTTACGGAAGTAAATGTACTTCCGAGAACAAAAAAAAAAAACCCATTAGATAACAGGTACGCATTGAGAGAGAGAGAGAGAGAGAGAGAGAGAGAGAGAGAGAGAGATTACGCAATAACTACCGATTTGCTATATTTGTTTCAGTTTTCTTGAGGTGTTACCTACTTTTATGGGACCCGATTAAGCTCCAAGTTGTACGATTTCTCTGCCAATGAGGTTATGTGTCAACTCAAATCGCAAATATAAACTTCGAGGACAATTACAAGTCGTGTAAATTACTGTTTTTTGCCGTAAGGCTGCGACGACTAATTAATCACTGTCTTTTGAGTCGTAACTTTTAGTGTCAAGTTTATATTCCCTTTAAGGGGGGGGGGGGGTGGAGATCTACGAACTTGACATTCAAAGTAACTCGTCAGAATCAAACCATTAATCTTAGGCTAAAGAGTCATATCCAGAAGTGAATATACCTTTTTACCGTTCGTGTTAATTTCAAAACTGTAGTTCTATTTACAGAAAGTTCGTAAACTGCCACAGTTTTACAGACAACTGCAGTCACATCCATATACTCATTTCCTATCTTTAGTTTTTTTGGTTGGTTTTACATTTCTTTAAATCTTGTTGTTATTGCCATTGTTCCACATGAAACTTATGAAGAATAATCTCCCAACAGTGTATTCTAATGTCTGACTCCAGCCGTGTCATAAAACTAGTACTCAACCCCCTGATTTCGGCCGACAACTCTGTAAAGTATGGAGGCTCCCTAAGTTAGTCACGTGGTGCAAACTACTAATTTCTCGTTTCTAATTTCGATTTGCAGTTAACATTGCACAGCTAGCTGTTCACGTCGCTATTCCTACTCGGGAAATCCAACTACAACTTAGTATTTCACCCAATTCGTAATTCCCATTTGCATTATTGATTACAAATAAGGTTGGCCGCAAAAGATACCACGCTGAACATGCAATTCTTAATTCAAAATTAGAATGCTAACAGAGCGAAATGGTCAAATGAACCTATCAAATCATGACATTTGCCCATATTTTGACTTTCATTCTCTAATTTCAGGGTAAAAAATGATTGGCCGGATAATGTCAAGGATTTGATTCCAACTGAGGGAACTTTAAATATTTTGACGGGGAGTGGGGTCGGTAGATAGCAGGGGATTTAGTTTTACAACACTATTCGGGGATTATACATTAAAAAGACAGTTAGGGGAGTTACATTTTACAACAGCTGTTTGTTTAACTGCGGTAACGCCAACAAAATTGAATGATACGTTATAGACAACCATGAATCGATGTACATTCGATAAGAGTATAACCTTAATAGTTTACAATATCTGTATTCATACAACCGTCATGGATGTCCATTCGATAATAACTGCAGTGGGTGTCTACATCAATACAACTGTAGGAGTTTACGAACATTCGATGAATAGAACAACAGTTTTAAAACGAACGAGAACAGTAAACTGATTCTGTAGTCGTAACACTTTTTGTCTACAATTCAATCTTTCGATTCTGATGAGTTACGTTGAGTATCAAGTTCACGGATGTCACCTCCTTTTACGGGTGTAGTGAACTTGACACCTAAGTTAGCCACCTCAGAATCAAATGATCACTCTTACGGGGAATATATGACAGTTTGCCTACAATTAATCACTATCTTTTGAGTCGTACCTTTACTACTCCCTGTAGGGGGAGGGGTTGTTGACATCCACGTACTTGACATTCAAAGTAACTCGTCAGAATCAAACCATTAATCTTAGGCTAAAGTGTCATATCCAGAAGAGAATATACCTTTTTACCGTTCGTGTTAATTTCAAAACTGGAATTCTATTTACAGAAAGTTCGTAAACTGCCACAGTTTTACAGACAACTGCAGTCACATCCATATACTCATTTCCTTTTCTTAAGTTTTTTGGTTGGTTTTACATTTCTTTCAATTTTGTTGTTATTGCCATTGTTCCAAAAAAGCTTATGAAGAATAATCCCCAACAGTGTATTCTAATGTCTGACTCCAGCCATGTCGTTAAACTAGTATTATATTATATTATGCTACCATGCGCCATTCTGATTGGACGAAGGCTCATTCCACGTCGCCGATGCTAAAATATTGTTTCAGCACTGATAGCGGTGGTAAAACGGTTCCCTAAACCAGCAATTTCGAAAATTGCCCGGTCGGTGCATTTGAACGTACCTATCTAAAACATAGACCTTCGAAAAAACCGAAACAGTCCACTTTGTTTTAAAGACCGAAGACCGAATTTTGATACACAGATAAAGTGTGGGTAGGTAACTCACCTCTTGGTGTAAATAAGTTGTGTCATAACGATGTACACCAAGAAGTTCAAAATAACAAAGGGATGACTCCTGGCGACTGCGACGAAATTTGACACCGAATGCAACGGACAGTGTCAGCGTCCAGCTCTCCCTGCATCAGGCAACTCTCTACACAACTGTTCATCACAGTTGCAGTCATCGCAAGTCTGGATTATTTCAAAACTGCTTGTTTTCTGGACAATTAACGTCCAAATTATCCATCAAAAATAGATCCTGTAACTTCACCGAGCCACCCATGAATGTCGCGACGGACGACGTATACCGCATACGCGTATGCGGTACAGAATGAGAAAAATCTATTTTTAGTATGCCAAAAAAGCCAGGACTATTGTTCTTATGTAAATTTACGAAAAAAATGTATTTTGTTTTAATTTGAACTCTTGACCCATTTTCTGTGTGACTGCAGAAGGTATTTTTGACAAGTATAGTGTTATTGTTGCATGCGAATAAATTGCATTGTCGATATGAACGTAATGCGTATTTATCTTAGGATACTGTGTACCTAAACGTAATCCCAACTTATAAAAATGCTCACTCTCGGGCGCGGAATTTCCGACGTTCGATCTCTCAGACGTCCGTTTTCTGCATTTGGGGCTTAGAGTGATGAAAATACCCAAGTAAGACAACAAAGACACGCAAGATGATATAATATAATAGCAATAACCCCCTTCGCAGTCGGGTATACACTCGATTTTGGTACAATTCGCTCAATATAGCACTAGCCTATCGGCTCGTACTCTCGTGTATACCCGACTGGGAACTAGGTTATTCCTTTACTAAACCCTCTGATTTCCGCCGACACCTCTGTAATATATGGAGGCTCCCTAAGTTGGTCACGTGGTGCAAACTACTAATTTCTCATTTCTAATTTCGATTTGCAGTTAACATTGCACAACTAGCGGTTTACGTCGCCATTCCTACTCGGGAAATCAAACTACAACTTAGTATTTCACCCAATTCGTAATTCTCATTTGCATTATTGATTACAAATAAGGTTGGCCGCAAAAGATACCGCCCTGAACGTGCCATTCTTAATTCAGAATTAGAATGATAACAGAGCGAAATGGTCGAGTGAACCGATCAAATCATGACATTTGCCCATGTTTTGATTTTCATTCTCTAATTTTAGGGTGAAAAAATGATTGGCCGGATAATGTCAAGGATTTGATTCCAACTGAGGGAACTTTAAATTTTTTGACGGGGAGTGGGGTCGGTAGATAGCAGGGGATTTAGTTTTACAACACTATTCGGGGATTATACATTAAAAAGACAGTTAGGGGAGTTGCATTTTACAAAAGCTGTATGTTTAACTGCGGTAACGCCAACAAAATTGAATGATACGTTATAGACAACCATGAATCGATATGAGTATAACCTTAATAGTTAACAATCTCTGTATTGATACAACTGTCATGGATGTCCATTCGATACTAACTGCAGCGGGTGTCTACATTAATACAACTATAGCAGTTTACGAACATTCGATGGATAGAACAACAGTTTTAAAACGAACGAGAACAGCATAGTGATTCTGTAGTTGTGACACTTTTTGTCTACAATGCAATCGTTTGATTCTGACGAGTTACGTTAAGTGTCAAGTTCACGGATGCCAACTCCCTTCACGGGAGGTAGTGAACTTGACACAGTCAGTGTTTTTTGCAGCTTCTGCCGTTTACTAGGCTAACGTTATTTTTACGAAAAATTATACATGTTAAGATTTTTCAAAATACAAGTCATGAAATGTGACAAAATGGTGCTAGATGTTGATAAACTATTACAAACATTAAATCAACGGGATGACATAAAATGGTATTCATTCTTCGTTGAATTACCTACAAAACACTTTGAATTGGAAAATTTTAGATGTAAAGGGGAACCCAAAAAAATATCAAGCTCCCCCCCCCCAACAGGCTGAGGAACATTTCAAGTACCCCCTCAACTACCGCAAAAATTTTCGAATCGACCTGAATTCCTCCAGTCCCCCACAACAGTGTTTTTGTTTTTGTTTTTTTTTTATGTAAGCAGCCTTAAGCCTAGTACTATCGTATGCTCGTAGTCGTGGGTATGCTAATCACCCTAATAGGGTGAGGCTGGAGCTGATTTACGACGATGCATTATAAACATAAACACACCTCTACCCCTCCACAAAACATCCAATATAGCTGTGCAGGGCTGCATGTGTCGCTGCCATGGCGCCAGAATCCGGTCCAGCTCCGAGGAGAGCCATAGCGCTAGCAGGGCGAATACATTACATGGGCTGTAAATTAATGTCATCCCGAATCAATAGGACAACTGAACCTTGCTTTTGGCCAACGTACCTTTCTACTCCCTCTCACTTATGTGGGCTTGTGAGCAAGTTGAACGGTGTCGAACGTGCCACACTTGTGTGTGGTTTGATACACGGAGGCAGTGCATCAGTTTCGTATGCATTAGTTTCATTGTTGTGTGTACCTGTGCTCTACTGTCTGTTCTGTGCTGTTTTGTGTCTATGTTTACAACTTGTGTATTACGAATTTTGACCCAGTATTATGGATTGAGGATGGGTATGATTGCGATTATTACTCTAACGGATTCTAAGGTGGACCACACGCAACTGTGGAATGTGTCAATCACGTTTATGTGTCTCTGCGTTTGTCTAAGGGTCGGGATGAGCAGCGTCGTCCACTCAGTTAAACACGTACACTTACGGTACCTACATTTGTTTACATGTACATAGACACATAACACTTTTGATTTGTCTAAAGACATCGTGTGACAATCCAAAGGTAAAGGGTTAAAGGTTGAAAAACAAAAAATCAAAATCAAAACGAAAAACGATTTTGATTTGCCAATCGAAATCGAAATCAAAATGAAAATCACTTTTAAAATGGAGATAAAATAAATTTTAGATTTTGAAAAAACTGAGACAGCAAAATTTTTTGTAACACCAAGAGCTTTAAAATTAACCCCACAAGTGGTAGATCAGATTAAGTGGATATCAGTTTGAGAGTGGGAATATATGTTCCAGACGCGCGTTGTACCTTAAAATACAGACAAAAAGAAAGAAAGACTCGCAACGCGGCATGACTTTTGTTTCATGGTCGTCTCGGTAGACTATGGCCTTCTCATATTAAGATGAGCTTTAAAGGTGTTAGATTTTTAGGAGGTTTTGTTTGGTTGATAATTGCACGAGATTATGCGAAACGTACAACGAGATGGCATCGTGCTGTCAGTCGCGTAGCAAACATACTTACTTTATGAGCTCTCAGGGCAGAAACACTGCTTCACGCAACTCAAAACATAACACGCCAGCAGTTTCATAAACACGTCCTTCCATGACCAACTTCAAAAAGACGATGATTGACGGTAAACCATTGAGTAAAATCTGACAGTATCGATAAAAGACTTGCAAATTTGGTTCAAGCACACTCATTATATATTCATTAAAATGTGAGAGGAATATTTTAAATGGTAAATCTCACTTTACCCGAAGCTTAAAACTTTCCCGTTTTCTCCAGCACGCGAATTCCGCTCAGCTCCTACCGACAACAGCAATACAAACTTTGCCGAACCTATTTTCGCTTAAAAATTGGCGAAAATCAGGAAACCACCGAAGGGTGCAAGGTCGGCACTCTTCGGAAAAGAGAGGCAAAATCTACCTGAGGCGAGGCGAACATGCACGGCTTACGTAAGCGCTTTATACCTTGAACAATACACGTTGCCACTCTCTCTCTCAATATGTCTGTGCTCAAAATTGAATATGGCTTTACAGCTAAGACCACGATGAAAAAAAAGTTTTCAATTGCTGATTGCTTGGTTGCAGTCTTGTTAGCGTAAATTTTGCCATGTGAAAATATGGCTTTTGGAGTTTTTCCTATAGGTTAGAAAAATGTTTGTCGTCCATCTGTCGTTTAAAAAAAAACTTCAGAACCTCAGACTTTCTCCGTTTGGAACCCATCGTCTAGAAGCAAAGCCAGAAAGAAATATTTGAATTCGATAACGAATGGAGATTCCGTGGCATATTCACGCGATCGCACAGGAAATGTTTCCTCGTAGGACGGCGGTTGATGTGAAGTTGCGTTCGATGCATTTCCACTAGTCCTTGAAGCAAAGCTTTCGAATTCGATGTTCAATAATACAAAATCTTGTTCGTGCAATTTTCGGGGTTTTTTTTAGGCTGAGGCTCATACCCTGTTGACGCCCTGCCTTTCACAGTAAGGACTCTCCTCAGAAGATGGCGCCCAAGCAAACACAGTCACGAGAATTCAGGTCGTAAAGGGTCACTAACGCTTTGGCATTCAGTAACTTAAAGTGACAACAACATGCGCAGTTCATCAACAACCAGTCCATTCCGAATCATCATTTAAGCATCAGTCGTCAATCGCATGCAATCACGGTTGATATTGCTGTATATTACTGCCGACTGGTACATGCTTCCCTTCTCTAGTGCTATTAGTGTTTGAAGATGGTTAATTTGTTCGTATTTGATTACCCTCATTAGCTCACGTGTTCACACGTGGGCTAATGTTATAGCGATGTCTGTCTGTCTGTCTGTCCGTGTGTGTGTGGGTGTGTGTGTTTGTGTGTGTGTCTGCCTGTGTGTCTGTCTGGTTACACGATAACTCAAAAAACGCCTGAACAGATTCACGTCAGATTTGGTACACAAGTACCATATGCTACTTGCAAGAACTTATTAAATTTTGGTTAGTGTGGCTTGCATATTAATGAAGTTATGCAATGTCATTTTTCCCGTACACTGGTTTCCCTATGGAGACGGTAATGACAGTGTAGATATATATCAAGAAATACTGCACAAAATTTTATGAAACTTTTCACAGATGACAATCTCAGAATATTATGTTGACACTATGAGTGTCATGTCAATTATCTGCTCATTTGCACATTTAATGAACTTTTGTTATTTGTGACATAACTCTGAAATTCCTGCACCAAACTTGATGATTCATGGAACAAATGTTGATCTGATATATATCCAATTATAATCATCGGGCAGTGTCAAGTTAATAAATAGCTCATTTGCATATTTTATGAACTTTTATAATTAGTCATATAACTCCGATATAACTGCACCTAAAGTGATGAAATCTGCTGCAGATACTGATCTGACTGATATCTAACTGTTGTGTAAAGCAATTGTTTGTGTGGAGATAATTATGGGTTCATTTGTATATTTAATGAACTTTGTAATTAGGTACATAACTCTCAAATTGCAGCGCCCAAGTCAATGAAATCTGGTACAAATATTGATCTGATAAATATCTAATTGTACTAACAAGCATTTGACAGTGTCTAGTTAACAAATAGCTCATCTGAATATTTTATAATTTTTGTAATTAGTCATATAAACTCCAAAATAAATGCACCCAATGTGATGAAATCTGTTGCAGATAGTGACCTGACATATATCTAATTGTGGTGTAAAGCATTTACTTGTGTGGAGTTAATTAAGGGTTCATTTGCATATTTAGTGAAATTTGTAATTAGTGATATTACTCAAAAATTACAGCATTACAATTTGATGGAACTTGCTACAGATATTAATCTGATAAATATCCAATTGTGCTAAGAAGCATTAGGCGTGTCCAGTTAATAATTAGCACATTTACATATAAAATAAAGTTTTGTAATTAGTGATTTAACTCTGAGAGTTCTGTGCTAAAGTTGATGAAACCTGCTTCATATAATGATATAACAAATATCTGATTGTTCTTATGACACGTCTCACATGGTTGTCGATTATATTGGTATAAATTGGGTTTATTGACAGGAATATTGAAAAACATAATACAATTAATCCTCGCCAGAGGTAGTTACTCTTGGAGTAGACCGTATACACGTCTAGTCTTGACTATTAGTAGTCTGTCTGGCCCTCCGTGTCAGTGCTCAACTGAACAGCTGTCAGAATATACAATGTCTGTCTTTATTCTTGTGTTTTGTTTACTGATTATCTTAATGAGGTCTGCAGATGTTGCGTAACACCTTGCTCGTTGTTCTGTCGCTTTAAAATGAGACAGGTCAAAGGTACTTTTAGTTTACTTCATAACAGTAAAAAAATATGCAGTAATTCATGTCATACTGTTTTATTTCTTGCGTCCAGTAGTGTCTAATAAATGTCAATACATGTCGAGTCATCAGCAGTCAGTTTCAATGCTTGATAGCTAAGTTTGTAATATTGTCAAACCCAAAATCTGTACACGTCATTCCTTCGATTTAGAGGTCACATTAGCAGTTCAAGTTGAGTAAATGGTAAAATTTTCTAGTCTATTTACCGGGTATCCATCATTCTGTGGAGCGTATTACTATTAATGAACATGTTGTAAAACACTTGAGCATATTCAGTTCAAATCTGGTTTTAAATTATTCACTTCAAAACTCAGCAATGACATACAATCACACACAGATCAAAAATGCTGTAACAATAGCTTACTGTTCGACCATTAAAATCGCTGTTGAACGAAGCATACCTTAGCAATCAAGGCAAATGTCCTTGACGAAAGTTTGAGAGCCAACAACATACGCGAAAATCACGTACAGTCAGCAACACAACAACTGGAGTGTAGCTATCTTTCCTGCGAAGCAGACGACAGTCACTGAAATTCCATCCATGGTGATTTATGTGGTCTAAGTCTGTCCACCGTATCCCAACTGATAACAGTGATAAGAACCATTGCAACGCCATCAAACAACGGTTTATACAGTGAAAATTAAAAGGTAAAAGGTTACCAAACCATGCGAATCTACTTGTGGAAAAGGTGAGTTCTATCGGTTTCCCTATAGCCATACACCAAATATTACATTTGCCAATTAGTTACATTGATCTCTCAACTAGACAATCACGCTTTAATACTGTTATCCTTTTTTAGTGCTTTCAGTGGTTTGCTGGAACACAGACAAATGGAAAGAAAATCTTTCTATTTGTCTGAGGCTGGAATAAGTTGATCCATTTTAAGTCTACTAAAATACTCAATCTCTCAATGCTTTCATTTCAAGTTTGTCGTCGAATTCTCTTCAAATTCTCGCCGACAGTGATAGTGGCAGTGATAATGATTGATAATAACGATTTCCCACTCCTCGTACACATGATCTGTCATGGAAACAACAACGATGTTGTGAAGCCCAAACCTAGTCTGTTTTGTTCTTTCTCTAAGTGGACTGTTATTTGGTTCTGATCAATAGGCTGTTGACCTTCATATTTCGTTATGTTACGTTTTGACAAGGTTATGCTCGAGAAATATTTGTAGCCCATATGAAGGTTTATCATTGCTTATAATAGCTTTTATCCCTTTCACTTTTCACTTACAGGGAAACAGAATGTCTTCCAATTTAGAGTTGGTGTTGGCTATCGTGGTTGTCCTGATTCTGCTCTTGGCGATAGCGTATTGTGTCGCGTACATGTGTTTACAGAGAGCTCAACCAATAACACCGTACTCTGAAACAGTATCGTAGCTGACAATGATCGACGGTCAATAATTTACGTCATTGGAGGCAATAATGATAAGCTCATCACGTACACTTACCCTGGCACTGGTAAAATCAATTTGCCTTTCTCACTTTCCGAGAACTGTCACGTTCGATAAAATCTATTTATATAATCTAGACTGCATGTGTACCTGTCAGTTGGCATTGATACAGTTGAACGTTGAATTTAAAGTACGGACTCACCTGTTGACAATAACGATGGACATTACGGATACGGGGCTACGCTAACAAGAGGAATAGTGCACCTAACACGGCAAAGGGAATGAAAGAGGAAAGTGTGGTTGTTATTTATAATGTTTAAATAACAATTTTATGGGGTGTACATCTGCAGTTAAGCATATACCGTTGGAAAAAATCAAAAGGAATACGATGTGACACAGCAAAAACTAAACAATAATCTTCATGACCATTGGAATGGATCAAGTGGTCTGCATAATTAATTTCGTGAACTGTTCATGGATTTCCCAAACGATCAGTGATAATTTGATGACGATAATGATTGTAATGAGGATGATGATTAACCACTCTAAGATTTAGCCGATAAGCGTTCCTTCACGTGCTAAGCATAAGCATAAATACTGACAGATGTCTTGTCATGTCTCTCATGTTAGGGACTAAATAGAAATTACAAGGGGCAGGGACGGTGTTTTGGGGGATTGATCGCTCTTTCGCGCAAGCATTTTGAAGGGTCATGAAATTTCATTCATGCCTTTCGGGAGGGTCATCATCGACGACGATGATGATGATTATATGATGATGATGACATGACTAATGGCTGAAATTTCACTAGAAATATTTTGTTATGAAATTATATCAAATTAAGTTTTCCTCTGCAGTTTTGTTCTCATTGATTGACGTTGGGAGATATCCTTTCATCCAATGCACACAGTGTTCCCTGAGTGCTGTAGCAAAATAAAAATGGCCTAAGTAGTGACGTCACACAATTATGGTACTGAGCTTGTATAAATAAATACGAGAATTTTAAGTCTTGGACGTGTGCCAGCACAGCAACGTTTACGGCAGAATGAAGACTTGTTATAAAATTATAGAATTCATGACAACTTTCTCAGCTATGGGCATACTTGAATCGGTAATTGCTCAAGATTTTGACATATGTTCAGCTCTGAATCCTTGCATTATGGTTCAAGCTGAGCTTCGACCGTTTGAAACGCACGTATCACAGTGTTCGTTATAGAATTGTGTTTTGGAAATTTAATATTAATGGATACTTGGTCCGCGTACTTAAAGGGATATAGTCGTCGGAACTGCGCCTGTGCGAGTTTCTTGTTTAAAAACAATGCATTTCGTGTATGATAACAAGATGCACCTCATCATCATAGCTGCAACACTTAAATTATACGATGATAGATTATGACAGACATGTTTTAACTGTCATCAATCACCATTGTTCCTTGGATATATTGTTGCCATAGGTCGTATGGGTCCCATATGACCTTTGAGCGCAGTTCCGACGACTATTTCCCTTTAACCTTCAACAGTCCCAAAATTTCCATGTAGTGTTTTGGATTAAATACTTCAAGATTTACCTGCAAAGCTTTCCTTAACTTGCTAAGCATAAGCATAAATACCAACAAATGTCATGCCATGTCTCTCATCGTAGGAACTGGACAGAAATTACAAGGGGATGGGGCCGATGTTGTTTTTATTGGGGATGGCTATTTTTCACGCAAGCATTTTCTAAGGGTAATGAAATTTCAAGCATGCCTTATAGGGGATCATCATGTTTGCGCAACTATCGCAGCTATGAGAAGGCAAGATGTGGTCCATACAAGGCTTCAGCCAAAAATATCAAATCATACTACCTTGGAATTTATTTGGCAGACTATGAACATTTGTCCCCAACAAAAGGAGGTATGTCGGTACATTTATATGTGTTTGATAATTTTTGTATTAATTTGCTTGAAGTGGGAGGTACAAAAATACATGATGTGTTTACAAGAAATTTGATTTTTCCATTCCATCAAAAATGTTGATTCACTATATATGGTAGAGGATGTAAAAATGTGAACATTTTTTTCTAATATAAAACTGGCAACGTCTGTGTATTTACAGATGTTTGATAATTGATATAACTAGGGTTGTTACAAGTACATATGGGTAAAAGGCAATTGAATTTAAATGTTGACGCACTATATATTGTAGTTTACGTAGAAACTATGATCAATTTTTGTCAATACAAAACTAGTTAAATCTGTGTATTTATAGACACTTGATAATTGATATTAATGTACACTTGCTAATTGATATACTTGACTAGACAAGGATTGTTAAACGTGCAATATTTCAAATCCAGCCAACTGATAGATTTTAATTTGTTACCAGAGAAACAAATTCCGCAATATTTACTGACACTTAAAATCAAAAATTGACGCCATCCCCGTGTTAACTCCATGGAAAAATCATTTTTTAATTAGCACAAAAGTAAGATTTTGCCGGTATTACGAACGCTCCCGATGTCACTCCATCACCACCAAACATTTTTGAACATTTTCTTTTATTTAAATAATAATTACAACCTTTTCATGACTTTCAAAGCTACAGCACACAGTGGAGAATTTTAGTATTTTAAAGAATCGGTTAATTAATTTGAAACCGCGTTGCGCTTTCTTCATCATATATTTTTGAGCAATATGATGAAGGGTGTCAGACTGTGTGTGTCTAGCAAAGGTGAAGGCATCCAAAGTAAAGACATAAAATGGAAAGTGAAACTAGTAGACCTAATGACAGTGACAAACAGACAAAAAGGTCAATACTATCTAATATTAAATTAATTGCAAATTATGCTGTATATATAATTTATTTCAAGGTAACAATCCCCGGTCATATATACAATAAAAGAATGTTTTACTTTTGAAAAAAGGTTTATGAACAGTTTTTACAATTAAAAAGACCTATAATAACGCTGTTAAAGTGCATTTGATACTGGACTTAAATTAAAAAATTTCCCGAAATTGATTGTTTGGTATTTCATTTATATTCACCAATTGCACGTTATCATAGTTTTAAACCATGTGAAACAGCTCATTTCGACAATGTTAATGTTTTTGTAGTACAAGTGACTGGGTTTTTTAAAAAAAGTATTGCTTTATATATTGAGTTACAATTATTAAAAGAAAAGAACTCAGCTGAACTCGCCGGTGGGAATTCATCACACATGTTAAAACTAGATAAAAACTAAGTTAAGCTAAACAAAGGAAAACTAAGCTAAACTAACCTGATCTTATCTATAGCGTAATCAGTAAAGTTAACTGAAGTAAACTTGATTAACTAAACTAAATTGACTGAAAATTGACAATGTGATTCATTAGAGATGGTACTATCGACACAACAATATTTCTCGTAAACATTTTCATAACTTGGAAATTCCAAACCAAAAATAAAATTAAAATGCAATTCAGTCATTGCAGGTAAGCCATGTGAATCTCTTTCTCAATTGTTCAAAAATATTGATTGAGATAACATAATTAATTGTCTACATCCGACAAATACAGAAATTATAATTCTTATAAATAAGGTAAAAACTTCACCCAGTACATATTATCGTAGCTTAAAAACCTTGTGAAATATTATCAATTGGCAATGTAGATCTTAAAACCTAGACTTACCACATTGACTACATTTAAAAAAAAATGATATTCTAAGAATTTTAACTAACGGTAGAATTGTAAAGCAAATATGATCGTAAATAAGTCAACAGAAGATTACATATGGTAGCCATTATCTAAAATATAATTGATATGAAAGTAAATGTTTCGTTATTAAAGATTCAAAAATATTGTATTCTGTTACTTGACATTATATTACCATGCCCTGCCCGTCGCATTTTGATTGGTCGAGCTGAAACACGTGACTGACCACAAATACACAGTAATGGTTTGTTATACATGCCCGTGAATATGAATAATAAGATTAACAACTCAAAGTATCTTAACTTTACAGCTCAAACGTAAATCAGAATCAATCACAAAATAAAATGGAGCAATTGTAGGTCAAGTTGAGATACTTTTTCTGAAAGCATCTCCGGATTTGCAAATTTTTTACAGCGTGCGTGACAGTGGGTCACGGCTCAGTTTCTGGGGCCCGGTTGTCGTTCGCTCCTGAAATTTTCGGAAATCTTGACGGTTTTCTTGGGTTCGCTGATAATATAATGGAAATAACAGACTCCGCTCAAACCATTAACGTTTATTTATGGGCGCGGGCTCGAGGAAAGCCAAATTAACAGGCTCGGCAAGCCTCGCCCGTTAATTTTGGGCTTTTCTCTCGCCCTTGCCCACACATAAACGTTAATGGTCAGTGCTTCGCCCGTTATTGCTATAATATGTATTACAATTATATGTTCTTTTGTACAATGGACCTGCGATTTGAGAATTTAAGTGTTTGTGACGTCTTCACGACATGTTAATTAATTAAGGTAGAAAGAGCATAGAGGACAGTTATTCTTACTCTCATAGTTTGGTCTTCCGCTTGTGGGGACTCATTTTGAAGCTCACGTGGAGTTAATAAAGTTTCCTCTGAATATCTTTATGAAAATCGAAAATGTTATTTCCCCCCTAGAGTCAACAGTAGGATGGTGACCATATTGAATTTCAAATTTCGGTAAACATGGATTATCTTTTTCTCTCGTGCAGAATTTTGCATATTAGCCCCCAATTTTTCTTCCTTTTTCCAGAGGGACTGTTTAATGATTCTTTATGGAAAGTTTGAGCAAACGTTCAAGACTTTCAATTATGAGAAGTATAATACCTTAATCGTGATCAAACATATCATGTCGCTCAAACTCATTCTTTAACTCTTTCTCAAACCTTTCTCGCGATTCTCTAATCGATAGTGAGTGTTTCAGGCGATTTTTTATAGTTTGAGCCACTTCAAATCGTGCCGTGTAGTTGTGACGTAGAACATCTATAATACGATTTCGCCATGTATCTATATCGCCGTCAAGGTCTTTATCATTTATACCAACATTAACGATCATTTGCTTAGCTTCGGTCGGGAATTCCTTTCTAATAAACTCAGCTAATCCAGAGTTAGCTGTCACCAGTACAGGTACACCTGCTGCCATCGCTTCAAGAACTGGCATACCAAATGATTCGCTTCGAGAAGACAAGAGAACGAGGTTGCTGTGCATCAGGTGTTGTCTGTTTTTGTCCTTTGTTCCGTACAATGGAAGTCTCATATCAAGATATTTATCATTTGCTGACAATCTTCTTAAAATATTTTGTTCGATGACATCATTATATTGCTTTGGGACCCTCATAATAAAGTATGGCGGTTTCTCGGCTATATCGTGGTATGCCTTTGAGACACGGCTGAACGCTTCTGCAATAAATATATTATGTTCTCCTAGATTCCTGACACCTACCAAACGTTCGTAACTGAGAATTTGTATCCGATTAGATTCCCTTAGCGATGTCATGCTTATTTCAAAATAGTCATACTCTGGAAATGGAAGGTATTCAAAGTGGTTTATTTTTTTGGATGAAGCGTTAAGAATTGGTTTCAAAAAAGAGAATACTTTTGGACCCACGGAGAAAACGGCATCAGCCTGTTCGGCAGCTCTTACCGTTAGACCTTCCCAGTCATCATAATTTTCTGGTTGATATCCCTTCATTGCCTCAGGAATATTACTGACGAAAAGGAAAAGGCGGCTTTTTAGAAAGCTCGTCTCCTTGAGAAAAATTGCTGCCCCAGACGTTACGGGCACGTGGCCAAAAATTACTTCTAGGCTCGTTATATTTTCAATGGCAGAAAAATTACAAGCACTGCAAAATTGCAAACAGTCAGCACTTGTTTTGTCACAAGAATTATTTCCCACTGTTAACGGAATTACGATATCTTCAACACCATCAATTGTATAGCGGTTGTACGATGGAGCCGTCATGTAAACCGTAAACCCAGCACGATCTGCCAGAATAGCTAACTGACGATTCAGGCTAGACGTATAATTGTAAATATGTTCCCATTCGTCGTTAAGGATCAAGACACTTCTGTTGAAGATATGAATAGAAGATATAATCTTTAGTTGCTGAATTGCCATTATTATCAGAAAGGAACACCTTAATGTGCTCGATGTACAAATAAATAAATTACTTTTAGTAGTTACACAGTGCAGCTAAACTTCTCGTAAATTCAGAACATTTTAGGTAGGGTGAAAAGGCAGCTAATTTATATTATAAAGAATTCCATGTTCATAAATCATTTTATCGTATACGTATGCCCATATCGAGCTACCATGATGATGACATTTCACGTAAAATATCACAGCTGATATTTTACGGTAACGTCGAGATCTGCACGTCATACTTCTCCACTTTATGCTAAGTACAATTAATATTTAAAGAGGCAGACACAGTACAGAGGTCAATAACAACTAGTGCGCATTTTAAAGCTGGGGTTTGAACAACAGTTCTTCTATCTCGACAATATTAACGTATTAAGGTGACAGGACCAGTTTAATACCTATAGGTTATACGTAAAGCAACGGTGACTGCGTATGCAGTTATCATTTGCCCGTACTCGAACAAAAGATAGCTGTCTTTACCGCAACATCCCGCAACATAATTTTGGTCAAAAAAGAAACTAAAATATACTAATTTTTGTTTTAAATGAGCTTGTTCTCATTGTTGCAATAATCATTTTAATGCGATGCGATTGAACCAGTGATCCTTAAGTGTCTTATTTTTCTAAAATTCTGGGCATAAAAATATGATATTACCTGTTTCTGGCTTTCTATAGTAATTCATGTTATTTCTACGGGGCAAAACATTCTACTCCCTCTCGTGCCTGACACATGACACCCATATTGATACAGCCCAGGAACATCGGTCATTTGGTAGTAACCTTTAAATACCGGTAATGCATCATCTAGACCATGAATATTAATGGCGTTTACGTAACAAAATACAAATGTAATTACCGTTTTTCAGCATACTTGTGAAACGATGATAGGATGATATCTTCGACATTGTTATTTTCCTCTGTGTACCTACAATATTTAACATTTTGATGTGATTGATAGATGGAAATAAAAAATCAGGCAGTAAAGAAAGTAAGTAAATTGGTAAGTAATTGAGTGAGCGAGCGAGCGAGCAAATGAGGAAGTAGGTAACTGGTAAGTATTGAAGCCATCAGGTATTAGTTGATATATGGCAATATGGTATAACGTTTGGTCAAACAGGAAATTGGTAGGTATCGGAGCAAACGGGGGACAGAACTTATTTCATTCGCTGTTCCAAGACTGTCACACCGTGCAATTACACTTTTCCGCCATTATTCGTTTCATATAGTATTACCTTTCATTTCCTTCGCCTCCGAAAACACTAAGTGCGGCATTTTTTATCGAAGATTTTATTTGCATTTCTGTAAGCATATTAACAACGTCAAACTCGTTACTTTTACATCTTAATTATTTTTACATGTTGATAAAGAAACCTAGTTTTTTTTCAAAAATAGTGTACGAAAAAGAGGAAGAAAAAAGTTACTTTAAAATCTCAGTTTACCACTTTTACAGTACAAGTAATTTGTTCTGAAAAAATTATAACACATAGTCCAAAAACCATAGCTTTATTTAGATTTCAATTTAACGTCAAAATATCCTGCTGAAGTCACTTCAACCTGAGAAAAATGGAAGCAAGTAATATCAAGAAAACTCTCACAATTGCGAATATTAATTTCACTGATTACTCTGTGATATTTTTTGAACATATATTTTACTACAGAAAGTTCATCAACAAGTGGTTTTGCTATGTTGCTTAGCTGTCCTTTTTAAACAGCAAAAGTAGCAAGCATTATTAGCAAATTTAATAGTTAAAAATAGTTGCATGCTATTTGATATCAAAAGATAATATGAGGCCAAGTTATTGTCATTAATCATTGCACTGTTTCAGTGTGTATGTTTTAATGCGACATTTTTTATCCTCTTTTGATTGTAACACGATTGGAACTAATTTGGGAAAATTGGATGAGAGTAATTATTAGGAAAATGTAACGAAATTGAAATTTTTACATCTGAAATTTTACAAAATGATAGAATGGTGTAAAATTTGAAATATTGTTCTGATCGAACAAAACAACGAAAACACAACGATTATTGTATACCTCTTTCATCGGATTCATTTTTATGAAAATGAGTTCATTTTTGTGTAAATGTACTGAATAAACGAGACAAAATGCTTAAAATTTCTCTAATTGACGAATTTTGAGTCAGGGCACTTTTGAAATGCCCCTGACGTTTTCATGAATTTAAGGCTTCATAAACATTAAATTGAGTCAGGGCACATTTTAAAAGACCCTGACTGACTTAACTGTAAATCAATCGAAAAGCTTCATTTTGGTCGAGGAAAAATGACAAACTGAGATTATTACTAGTGTTTCAGTAATGAAAAAAACTACAGACAAACTCTCATATTTTCATTAAAATGTGAATATTGTTCATATGTTTTGAACAATATTGCATTAGATACTATCATGCACTGATTTTTACTCAAAAGATTTAAAATTTTTAAGATGGTAAGCAAATATGGTGTAAAATTAGAGAAATTTCTAAAATGCTTGAGAAATTCTGCCAATCCAATTATCCCAATTTAGTTCCAATCGTGTTTTGTATCATTTTGCTCTAATTACATTACACGAACGGTACTTGTGGTGTGGTGTACGCAAGTCTTTCAATCGTTTTGATACTCTAACTTTATATAGTATTTGAAGAAGCAATAAATCAGCAGCTTGAAATCATAGGCAAAATGGTAAGAAAAAGTAACGTGACGTGTGTAAAAACATTCCATTAATTTACATCCGTTTAAGTTGTATGCATGCGTTGTCTGCTGACTTCCATAGATAAATCCGACGACATGCGGTACCAATGTGTACCGCGCACGAAAAATTACTTTTCTAACTATTGTCGGTAGAAATCAACTCAATTCCGATCTATGCCTACCCATTAGAAAAGCCCAACTTCTCACAGACTGCAAAAATGCTCTCGTTACAGACCAATCCATTAGAAGTGATCGAAGTGTAACCATGTAGGATATAAACAAGATTGCAATCTGAATTATACGCCACGGAATTTTTTACGTTGACTTGAATAATGTACTTTTATGTGTAACATATTATACGTAAACTTAAAATTATTACAAAAACCAGATATGAACTGAACGTGCTCACGTGTTGATATCCAGTGAACAGACTAGAAAATTTTAGCATTTACTCAACAGAACAACGTGTGCTAATGTGACCTCTGAATGGAAGGAATGACGTGTTATATTAATGACTTGTACAGATTTTGGGTATGACAAAATTACAAACTTAGTTATCAGAATTGAAATTGACTGCTGATGACTTGACATGTATTGGCATTTATCAGACACTACTGGACGCATGAAATTATACATTATGACATGAATTACTGCATACTTTTTGACTGCTATGAAATTGTGTAAAACAATTGTACCTTTGACCTGTCTCAAACGACGACGAGCAAATCAATTGTACCTTTGACCTGTCTAAAACGACGACGAGCAAAGAGATGTTACGCAACATTTGCAGACCTCAGATTAATCACTAACCAAAACACAAGAACAAAGACAGACATTGTATATTCTGATAGCAGTTCAATTGAGCACACAGCGCGGAGTGGAAGACAGACTTCTGATAAGACTATACGCGTATACGGTCTACTGCCAAAGTAGTTATCGCTGACGAGGATTTATTGTATTATGTTTTTCAATATTCCTTTCAATAAACCAAATTAATACAAATATAATGGGCACCCGTGTGAGGCGTGTAATAAGCACCATCAGATATCTGTTATGTCATTATTATGTAGCAGGTTTCATCAACTTTCGCATAGTACTCTCAGAGTTAAATCACTAATAACAAAACTGTATTGAATATGTAAATGAGCTAATTATTAACTTGACACGCCTAATGCTTCTCATTACAATTAAATATTTAACAGATCAATATCTGTAGCAAGTTTCATCAAATGTAATGCTGTAATTTTGGAGTAATATCACTTATTGCAAAGTTCGTTAAATATGAAAATTAACCCTTAATTAATTATACACAACTAAATTTTTTACACCACAATTAGATTACTATAGGATCAGTATCTGCAGCAGATTCATTAAATTTGGATAAGTTTTATCGGAGTTATATAACTAGTTATAAAACTTCATATAATATGCAAATGAGCTATTTAATAAATTTACACTACCCAATGCTTCTAAGTGTAATTAGATATATATTAGATCAATATTTATTGCACGTATCATCAAGTTTGTTGAAGGAATTTCAGTGTTATGTCACTAATAACAAAAGTTCGTTAAATATGCAAATGAGCAGATAATTTACATGACACTCACAGTACCATCATTATGTTTTGAGATTGTCATCTGTGAAAATTTTCATGAGATCTTGTCCAGTATTTCTTGATATATGCCTACACTGTCTTTACCGTCTCCATAGGGAAACCATTGTACGGGAAAATGATATTGCATAACTTCATTAATATGCAAGCAACAGTAACCAAAGTCCAATCAGTTCGTGCAAGTAGCATATGGTATCTGTGTACCAAATCTGATTTGAATCTGTTCAGGTGTTTTTGAGTTATCGTGTAAACAGACAGACAGACACACTAACATACACACACACATACGGAGACAGACATACATCGCTATGACATTAGCCCACGAGTGAAACGTGAGGTAAAATAATTGTATTGAGAAAGATAATATAAATTTTTGTTTATAAAAATATATCAAATCAGAATCAAAGGTCAGACGACGTGGAATCTCTCAGGAGAAATGAGCATAGATGAAAATAAATTGTAGAAAATAAAAACTCTAACACGTATTTGTTAATGACAGGACATTTTTCAACTGAATAGATTTAAAAGATTCCATGCCAATGTTTTAATATCAAATATAATCTTACTTTGATGCTATACAATCCCCGTTGCTTGTGTCGTAACGTAACGACAAGGATAAAAAAAGCGGTAACCATTGCATATTTGTACTTTCAAGTGAGTTACTTCCCTGAAATGAATAAATATACAAACAAATAAATACATGCTAAAAAATAAATGTGTTACAGTTCAGCTCACGTTTGCAAGAGCGTTGTGACGATTTAGTTAATATAACCTATACAACCTACAGACTATGACACAAACACACACATGTACACCACCAAACACACACACACACACACACACACACACACACACACACACACACACACATATATATATATATATATATATATATATATATATATATATATATATATATATATATATATATATATATATATATATATATCATTATACATAACGCACGCCAGCAAGGGAAAGAAAACAATTTGTTGCCTACCCTCGAGCTGGTGCTCACGACACTTAATATTGATTATGTCTTCGGTTCGGGCATCATCAATATTGCAGTCATGAGCATCATCCCTTGGGCAGGCAAAACTCGTGACCTTTCCCATGCAAGCGTGTGTTAAAGCAATAAAGCAAACCAAGCGACGGTATACCACGAGATTTTGACCAGTTCACTTCATTTTATGCACTCGCTATCGCTCGTGCATAAATGTCGTGAACTGGTCAAAATCTAGTGGTATACAGTCGCTTGGTGTGATTCATAACTATAATATCATAGCATTGTAATGAAATTTTATCCTTCTGTCCTAAGGCGCCGTAAAATAAATTATTTGTTTTCCGTCCGCGTGCGGGAAGGTTTTTTGACGAAAAACAAACACAGATCGTCTGTTCGAAAATACGGCGCGTTCTTCTTTTTATCGCGATGACGCACCAGTTTACTTAAATGTCGCAAAAAACCAACGCGTTTGTCGTACGATCTTTTCAATATAAATCAGACTAGCCATCGTACAGGGGTACATCAACCGCTGTACGTAAAGTGTTCATGTGCAACTCCTGTTGTAGCGGACTGCAGTGTACTATATGTGAAAATCGATCGACCGTTTCACAAGTTGATTTCTCCCTCAAAATTTTCAAGTCGGTGGAAGTGCGTGAAATTGTTTTGGTCTCCATATCAGACGGCTCGAACTTTTGACTGGTTTAGCTTCGAATAAGAAACCGTATGGAACTCAATTTATATCAACTTCTCCGCGATCCGCGATTAATCACGATATTGGATCTGCACCGGTGCAAGCAGGTACCGCCGGTGAAATGTTCATTGTTGAATGCTCAAAATAGTTCGTACGCAGCTGTAATTGGTCTTACTTTGAACATTTTTCCCGCTACAAAACGATTGGGTTATATTATAAGTCCGGATTAGAATTCAGTTTTCAAAAATAGCAATTGCCGTTTGGCATGGGCTGTCTTAACAAGCAGAAGAGCGCTGATCACTGAACGTCACTTTCCTTTCATTAATAAGGAAAAATAAATATTTTTCCGCATTGAAAACAAAACCTGCTAGTATTATAATGCCTAGAAAAAGTCATATTAATGAATATGATTTCATGGCTCAGACTACAAGCTGCAACAACTACCGTGCCTGCAACAACAAAATTTGTCCGAATTTCAGGCAGCGGTGTCCGATGTCGGGCGTGCAGCTATTTAGTAACAAACCTGACATCGAAATCAGCGCTATTGGAAGTGGGCTAAAAAGTAGATACACAGAATTCAGATTATTTAGCCTTTAAAGTTACTGTTAATGGAACATTTAACTCAACAGAAACAGTAATCAGGACTAGTATTATTTAATTTGTACTCAAGGCTGTCGGACTTGTTAAGTTAGTATAACCACTCTTCTTACTGCTAAAATTGTAATTGTATGAAAGAGACAGTAATTTCACCTGTTACCAAGATGTTTAGCATTTGTTTTCTGAGTAACAACTACATATTTTGTCATACTCAGTAACTTTTGCAGTTTAATATTATGTATTTTCAGATTTTGAAAGAACAATTTTTTGTTCTACCCAAACAAAGTGAGATTCATAGTGAAAAGGTTGTTACTATTCGACCGTTTTTCTCGTATTATCTCATGACCTCATCTTGGCCTGCTTTTACTCATGGACTCGTCTTAGCTTGCTAAGAGGTACTGGTAATCTTCAATTGACTACACGAGATGTTCGTTGTTCGTTGGTACTACATAGACTTTATTTTTCGGTAGATAAGCTTGACAGGTGCTGTCGCCCGATATACGCTTCTGCAATTGTCTAAATGCCCTGGACTACTCTTTGGTCGTTCTGTCTGTTGTATTTTTCTCTCTCATCCTTCGTATTCCCTTTCCCGTATTATTTTAGAATGGGATTTTAACCGTTATCTTTAAGGCTTGGCTTTGATCATACGATAGATATGAATTAAAGATAAAATTATACGTGCAATCGTAAACATCAATACAAGTCTCGATCTTAAATTAACATATCACAGTAAATATATTTCATATTTGTTAACACTTTCCCCCAAGATACTCGAGTTATCTTGTTGAAACCACTTGATGAAATACAAATTATGCCTGCTAATTCAACTAATATAGAAAGTGACAATATCTTGAAAAAATATGAGCGTCAACCAAAGGCCGAGGAAATTATGTTTGGCAGATTTTGCAGCTAGGTTTTCTTTTCATTTGGAGAAAAATTCCAAACAACACAAACAAAACGACAACGATGATTTGTACAGTACTGATCATGATCATGATCATACAGATGAAAATGAGGACTTTCGAAGAGTTTATCGTGTTGGCAACCTTTTATCTAAAAAACGCACTAAAAATAAAGTGATCAGATTTGTTCGTTTTCATAAGGAGAGAGCCAGGGTAAATCATTATAGAGAGTTGGTAATGTTGTTTTACCATTGGCGACATGAAAATCAACTTCTGTCGGGTTGCAATACGTACTATGACCGGTGCTTGCAAATAAAACAGGAAGTAGACTCCAAAGAAAAAGAATACAATGACAATGCTGAAAAATTAGATCAGGCAATAGAAGCAGTACAGCTACAGATACTTTCGAAAATGTCGCCCCAAATACAGAACATCAGGAAAGGCAATAACTTACGCAATGTCAGGCACAAAAAAACAAAATGTCATGAACATCGATCAAGTTACAACAAGGTCTAGCAAAACTTGTACTGATAGTGATGTTGAGTTTGCGGGTCCATTGGCTCTATACAGGTTATTGCTTTTGTGTAATAGATAAGGTTTTGAGAAATAGGAATCATACAATGATATCAGCTTGTCTAGATTGAGTGTAAGATGAGGTCTGTGCTATCAGTGTTACCCATTTACAGCACTATCAGTTCCCAAAGGTCATCGGTATTTGTTTAGCAACATGAGATTAAGATATTTCAAAAGATTCATTTTTTGAAGCAGCACAGCTTTTTTACAATGCAATGTTAGCATTAAGATTTGTATCTTAAATGTGAAATCTATTCTGAGGGATTGATCATGGTCCGTCTTGCAATGACTAAGAGAGCTTTCAGTAATTACAAAGTGGTGGGTTGTTGACGTAATATGTTTATTTTGTTCTCTGTTTCTGTGCCATCATATGATGTTGACCTCCTCTATTTATTTTGTAATTTTATGCGTAATTTTAATACACATTTTGTGCCTAATCAGCTTTGTACACAAAGCAGTGAAACAGAAATTACACTACAATACATTAAAACAAACCACCAATATATGAACGATGTGTGGAGTTGCTTTCCCTTTACTAACTAATTAATTTAAATGTAATTTTGCTTAATGTGGGAAGTAACATGTGCATTTGCTCACAAATGATAAGATTTTTTAATAATTATTTTCAAACACAAAACTAGGTAAATCTGCGTACTTATAGTTCATCATCGATATGAATGTTCTTGATTATACTACAGTGGTTACAAGTCCGTGGTCGTGCAAAAAATTGATTTTCACCGAAATGTTGATTTCCTATACATGGCACTCTATGATGAATCTATGAATATTTTTCCCCATACAAAACTATGTAAATCTGTGTATTTATGTACGTTTGATTATTGATATTAATCTTCTCTCCCCTTCTTCATCTCCACATTTTGAGCAGCTTCCTTGTAGTTTTCAATGTTTTGAGTGGACTCCTCCTCAGATTCCTCTGACCTAAAGGCCGTAGATAATGACGTCTCCCTCACAGCTGACGTGTCTCACCATTGCTGATTAGTTCGACGCACAAAACAGCAAAACCATAAATACACTTGCAAAATACACGAAATACACAAAACTTAACAACTAACACACGAAAGATGTGTGGAGTAGCTTTCCGTTGATTCCATTCGGATGAATGTTTGCTGTCAGAGGAAGACATGTTGCATGATTTTTGTTTATGATAACAGGTGTGCATGCCACAAAATCAGCTAGTATATTTACAGAACAAATATAAGCAAAATACGCTCTCAAGACAATGTTATATTTTTCGGACATTGAAACTGTGTTCTAGCTTTATGAAAATTGAATACTAGTAGATTTGCCAAGTTTTTGAAATGTGTCCCTCTTTCAACTGCCTAGGATGTTGTAATACAACATTAGTTTGATCGAAAATTCATAAGAAGAATGTGCAACACATAACCGACAAGCGCTGAATAAATGTATGTCCTGCTAATCACAGTTAGACGGATTAATGATTTAACTATGATTACATCCTGACCAGGGACTTCAACCGACCTCAAGGAACTCAAAGTTCAAGTACAATTAGGCCCTTTAACTTAGTACCGAATGGAACAGACAATATGTCGACCGGCTTTGAGTGGAATGTTGCTGGACAGATTGGTTTCTGAGTGCGTTTCTGTGGAGTTTGGAGTTAGATTGTGCCTCTAGGTACGTAATGTGCTCGTTTCAGGTGGTTTACTTCTAGAATGGGTGGTTTACGCTTGTTTATGCTTGTTGAGGTGGTTTACAGATGCTTTACGGGACGTTAAGGTCGTTTCGACATTTCCTAATGGCCACGTTAATTAGAATTACATCCTTCACTTAGTAGTCTGACGCTGTGATTTTCTAACACATTAAATACCCATCATTTACATACATACTCATACAGATCAACGATGTCTCTATTCGTATGAACGCGCAATTTATCGTCTGATGCCAAAATATAATTTTGCAATTAATTATTACTCACACAACTCAGTATCACCTCCATTTGGA
The DNA here is from genome assembly GCA_001465055.1 of Ptychodera flava. NCBI lineage: Eukaryota > Metazoa > Hemichordata > Enteropneusta > Ptychoderidae > Ptychodera > Ptychodera flava. The sequence continues at coordinate 34,098 of LD353315.1, forward strand.
GGTTACACCACTCACGTAGAGAATTTTCCTACCCACTGGTACTAACATAGATACGATAACAACCTGGTTTATAATGCTTTCAGTAAAAGAAGGTACCACACTAAGATTTTGATTCAACTACAATTTTAAATGTTTAACCATGTTCGCAAGGAGAAGCTTCATGTCTAAAATTTTAATTGTCTGAGCATATTCATCATAGCACATTCTCTGCAAAGTAAAATGCTATTTTTACACTTACATAACTATTGCTGTACAGTATCATTTGAAATGTTTATCGTGTGGAAATTCCCAGAAGTTTTTGATTCCATATTAAGATTAAACAACATCACGCCATGGAATATAAACATCTCGATTAACCAATTATTAATTAACAGTATGACGCTATCTTGTCTGTCATTATCAGATTATCTTGAACCAACCTTTGCACGCCTTGACTACGTGGAACATGCTTAGAGATAAAACATCTTCAACATCTTAAAGGGAGAACGTTAAACTGTCCCACATTTATAGTAACCAGCGTCATCGTTCATGAAACTGCTAGTGACTTGAAATTACCAAAGATGACAACCATAATGTTCTTTAATAAGATAATGCGCATGAAGTGTAAGGTGATCCGGTTAAAATACGCTGAAATCACACATTTCACATGTTCTTTGATATTTCAGCGATATGTGAGGATGTTTTCACAAACGTAAGATGGTGCACGTTCGTAAGGGTGACGTAATCCTCTTTTCCATATCATGACATCGTAGTCAAAGGCCGTACTATACAGCGATGATCTGGTTGTGTCAATGACACCTATCAGATTACTTAATGGGCGTATCACTAACAGTGTATCTGACTGTGCTTCGTAATCTACAAAACCAGGGTGTGTCATTCTCAACAGCAACAGTCAAACGTCGTATGTGTTCCTTGCCTAACCAAAGCACTGTTTCTTTTCCGCTCAACATCTTTCACACGCACTTCGATACCGCTAAATCTTGACATCGTGTACTTAGCGAACATGTATAGGAACTCATGCTTCGTAAGCAATGCAAGGATATCACAATCACCAATCTTCTCATGTTGACTTGATCGGACAGTAAACATAGCGGAAACCAAATAATAAACACAATGACATTGACCCTTAACAATACGGTCACATTAACATCCTATTGGCTAGGACTTAATTACCTCCAAGTATCTGATGCATATTAATCAACTCTATACAACTATTTAATTATCTCTTTGCACGTGTCCCTTCAATTACAACTTCCGACTTTTCAAGTGAAGGGCAATTACAAGTCTTCCGAGGCGACTCCAACAACTGGGCAGCCACAATCTGAAAGGTCCGACAATTACCCGATACAGCCATCAAAAACTACAGTGAGTACAATTACTTATACAATGATGTTACAAATCTTATTTCATGTATTTACTTAAACTACTGTCTCTGTAGGTTTTCAAAAAACATTACATTATTTGTAGGTAACATAGCAACGCAACTCCGTCAAGGATAAGGACTTCTCATTTTGCTCAACATTCGAGATTGACATTATTAATTTATTTTGCAATTTTAAAAATAAACTAAGGAACAGCAAATACTGCCTTTACCTGTAGTAGATTCCATCGACTAACACACAGACTTTTCGGAGTACAATATCTAATCACAAAACTCCATTTCTACCGCTGATCCTGATGTCGAGTGTGATAATATTTACACCTGCACGCGCGTAATGACGAAAAAATTAACGTTCGCCACTATCCAACCTGACAATTTCCATTGCATTCATTATAACGTTTGCTGTGACCTTTCCTCCACGCAGACATCTCTCCGTTAACCAAAGACTATCAAAATGTCCAACAAAGCTCAACAGGATGTAGCCCTAAAAATAAAAATCCTCGAAGAACCAGAGGAGTTCTATTCAAAGAACGAACCATTTTACAACGAAATGTGCATAGACGACAAATGTTACGTCCATGAAGTAAAAATATGGAAACAGGGATGCATCTCGAAGTTCAAAAAGGGTGCTTTTGTGGAACTCCGACAATTCTCCAATGTCAGAGATGATGGGATTGGAGTTAATAAGAACACAACGGTGAGTACTGCTAACAAATTATCATCCATAATACTTTACAATTTGCAGAAATGGTTTACAATAAACTTCAAAAATTACACCAATGTTATAGCACTCCACTGCTGCCTTCAAACTAGCACAATTTCATATATTGACTGCACACTGTTACTTTCCCAACATCTATGAAAATACATTCCCAATCGAAAATGCCATGTCACAAAATTGCCAAATTGCATACTATTCCATTAAAAGTATATCTAAAAGACTGAAATACTTCTTCGGACATCTACAGTTAATTATTCTATGTAGTTTGATTCTTTTTTGAACAATCTATCTCATAACAATTTTTCCACTTTCGTATTTAATACAGATTTCTTGCTTTGGAACAAATGCTTTTAAAATTGACAAGCAGCAAGAGAGGCTGTTTTACGACCCCGATGAAGTTCCATTGGCCGACATCGAGCATTCACCTGTAAAAAGAAGACTGAGTGTTGTGGCAACAATAGACACTGTAATATCGATTGACAAACTTACCTTGTTTCCAGATACCAATTTGACCTAAAAAATCAATGCTTTGATTAATGTAACATCTTTACATATGCCCTCTAACGATTCTTTTCCGACTCGTTTCTTTTAAACTTCCTGTACATTCACTTACGTATATCTCTTTTGGATATATATCTGTGAATGGTATAAATTTCATTCATCGAATAACCAATAACAGAGGTTCCGTTGCAATTAACACATTCGTTACAATTTTACACATTGCAATTTATACTCCATATGTTATCGCATCTCTAATTAACCAAACAACTTATTCCTTCCAAGGTCTCTTATGAATTCCAAACATAAAGTAAGACTCGCAAGAAGGATGTAAAGTTAACAGATGGGAAGAGAACAATTCACATGAATCTTTGGGGTTCAAAATGTGACATGCCTATGACTCAAGGTGCCACAGTAAAACTAGGACCACTTGTCGTCTCAAATACAAGGATGAAACACAACTGAGTTCAACTTTGTCTACCCAAGTTAACGTAAGTGATCTCCAACTCTACAACCCTAAAATAATAAATGTTACACTCTAAATACTTGATTCACCCGTTCCCCAATTCAGTCATTCTTGATCACCTCTCGATTGTCACTAATGCAATCCGACATTATAACACCACAATACCTTTGCACAATACAGCATTGTCAGCTAAATCACAAGAGTGTCCCAACCACCATTGTTGTGAGTGTTGTGTCAATCAGCAGGAAAAAAGAAAATTACACAAAGACAATCCTTTGCCCGGTTAAAGATTCAGTCTGAAATGTCACGAACACCGTCAACATATTTATTTCTTTTCCAATAGACTCTACAACACCCTGATGAAGGACTGTTCACCCAGTGATCAATGCAAAGGATTGGCATTGATGAAAAGTAAGTACTCTCCTTACCGTTATTCGTAAGATTTTCATTCCCGAACCGAACCAGCACAATGATGTGCGGGATGGAGTGTTCCCTCAATGGAGGAAGCACTCTCTAAACTTCAAAGTGAATCTACTTTCTTTCAGCAATGTCGTTGTATCCCTAAAAAACAACAGCTTTTAAGACCTGGCAAACCTCTGGACTATTGACAACTTCCACGTTTTCACATGTACATCAATTTATAAAGTTATCACGCGAATCATGGATGACATTATTATCAACCACAAACTACAACAACGGTTACACAAATCATTATTGTCTTTTCCCACTACAAATAACTGCGAACATCGCTATACACACAGTTTCTTAGAAAAAACACAGTCCCACTTATTCTATTACAGGTGTGTCATCATTGATGGACTATACTGGAAATCCAGTGCAGACATAACAACAATAGGCACTGAAGACGAAATCATTCAGAAGTTACCGATTCCTATCTATAGAGTATAAGGCCATGAATGAAACAGCCATTCAAATCAGGTGTTATTCATTTTAAAATATATCGAACACATTAATAAAATTTCTCAAAGTGTTATGTTCAATAAATTACGCAATAGACCTAAAACAAATAACTATCCCATTACATTTTGAATAATGCATATCTATAGACACACACTTTTCCAAACACCTCTACGACTTATTATCCTTTTTGTCAGTCATTTCCGGTCAAAAGTTAACCAGGGCGCCTTACAAAAGTAAAATACAAGCTGTCTCTTGAAGAGTATGTTAGCGTTCAGACGCACGCAAACCATTCAAATGTATCAGATGTTCTTTGTTGTTTACCTGGAGGACACAGTATGATATTAATCGTTCACCAGGATTTCTAAAATTTTAAGTTATCACCAGACCACCATCAGTTACATCGCTCAGCTCTTCACAAAAAATTAAAACACTTTTTAATTATGCAATACAAGTACCATCCATTGCACCTGCTGTAACACTTTCCTAAATATATTTCTTTTCAGACAAAAAACCAAACAGAAAGTGAGAAAAACTGCTGTCCACGACTTAACCTCGAAGTCCTTCCTACGTAGTTACAATTATTCTATAGCGTTGTAATCAAACATCAGGGTGATTTTATACTTCATTTAGTATATAAATCATTGTGGACCGCAATGCAAATGTTTTAACATTATTATTATCCTCATTTCTCATTGATATCTTTACTTTATGGTATGATCTGCAACACCCTTTTATGTACTTACCAATCATAGAAATTTTACAAATCTTAAAAAAAAATTTACAGTTGTGATCAAAACCCCGTTTTTTAACCTTGACGACGATTAATATCGGGTACTTTTATCTCAGGATCATTGTTTCCAGTTGGACAACTTAAAGATTACTTCGACTACTAAAATTTGTTTGACATTTTGATAACCCACTCAAAAACAAAATAGCGCTGTACCAATTCAAAAGGACGTCAAAATCAACAAATTAATCTTTTGTCTTCTAACATTGACACAAATTGTTTATACTAACTGAATTTCTGATTTGCAATGTGACTTTCCCATTAACATTAATTTACTCCAATTTAGGTGATCCAGCATTGTAGATTTTATATCCAAACTTCAATAAAAACAAAATAATCATTAACCAAGAAAGGTATCTTGATTGTAACTCACTAGTTAACACAAATCATGCAACAGATTTTCCAAGCCATTTTCAATGTCACACATACTATAAAAAACAAAAAACTTATAAAATCATTTCCTTTTTAGCCTAGACCTAAGTTTTATACTGATAAAGTTATGTTTTCATGGTTCAGGGACTCACACCAAAAAATAGTCCAAATAAAATAAACTGAAAATCATACGACATAATGAGCTATAACCTTCGAAAAAGAAAAATCATGTCACCTGTTTTTCATATGTAACCACGACCAGTCCAAAAACACAAAAGTATAATCACTATTACAAACACTATTGTAACCAATTTCGGATCATTGGAAGGTGAAGTAATGTCGATTTAATCTACAAATGTAATCTCAACTCTTTTCTTTTTATATTATATACTTTTCGTTATGAGTAATTTGCGACATAGCAACATTCAGGTGAATGGCACCTAACATAAATTTTTGAAAAATTTCAAAAAATATGAAAATCGAATTATCCCAAGTTAGTTCAAATCATGTTTACATTAGGCACAATAATATACGTACCAGTAAGAAAGGTGTTTCCAATTACAAACCTTCACCCTTCAATTGACCCAAGGACATTCAACAGCGCCCTCAACTATTACAAATCCAAATAAATTTCGGAAATAACTCTTCGACATCCACATTGCATGAAGTGCATTTGGCAATATATCTTAAAGGGGAAGATCACCAAGGATGATTTTTACACATGTGGTAGCTCTGTGTTCATTTACCCCGGAAAAGCTATTTTCACCATTTATAACTCGCAAGATTTTTTTACAAAAACCGATAGAAATAGTACAAGAAGTTGCCCATGTAATTTGATTCATGGGAAAAAGCGCAAAGCTTGGAGCTTGCATAATGTGATATCGAAGGGACAATTTTCCCATGGGTATGGCATTGTCCACTCACCCATTCTTAAACCAGGCTGACGTGCGTATTTACATAACTTTTGTTTATACTGAGTATCCTTGCATAAACGATGATTCACTTATAATAAACTGTCCACTCTCAGATTTTGTGTTGCTGTTTACTACTGTGTTACTGTGAGTAGACAATGTGGGGGCCATACCCGTCCGGAGATGGTCCCTTACATATCACATTATGCAAGCTCCAAACTTGGAGCTTTTTTCCCCATGATTCAAATTACCTGGGCAACTTCCTGTACTATTTTTATCGGTTTTTTTTGTAAAAAATCTTGCGAGTTATAAATGGTGAAAATAGTTTTTCCTGGGTAAATGACCACAGAGCTACCACATGTAAAAATCATCCGTGGTGAACTTCCCCTTTAATGAACTCAGCATACACATTTCTATCCCGCACTTGACCCTTGCATCAACAGCGCCCTCAACAATCACAAATAATAAGAAGTTGAAGAAGTAACTCTTCGAGATCGACATTTATGGCACATCGGCAAAATATCTGAAATAAAATAAGCTTACACATTTCTACGTCCCAGCGACATTTTCTGTGTATTCCTTCACCATTTTAAAAACTTTTCCGTGACCCTTTCAAATGAACAAATCAAAGAAATTACAAACTCAACGGAAGCCAACAATTCTTGATACCCGTGTTTCAGCCAGGGATCACCACTTTCATTAATATTTACAGACATTCAGTACAAATCTGGTAGAATTAATGTGGTGAATATTGTTCACTATGTTGATCATAATGCATGTACTTTCAATGAAGTTGCAAACATTTGCAAGAATTAAATTCACACATAACTGCAATATATAATGAAACACGTGAGCATTTTCAATTCATATCTGGTTACTATCATTCAAATATATTCTTGTTTTCTTCAAAACATCGTAAACATCCTCGCAATATGTAATTTGCGTCTTTTAATATTTGTCGCAAATATGCTTTGTATTCATAATTGAGATCTTATTATGTTAATTAATAATTTTACTGGTATCTATGACCACCTAGTGCATAAACCTCCGTCAGAGACAAACTGTAGCTCGTCGAACCAGAACCAGTTGATAACTATCACACTGTACATGTGGTACATTATGTACTGGTATAGTGTTTTTGCCATTGTTTATTATGGAAGTTTTGTTCAGTCTCACGGACCTAACCCTAAGTATTCTTGTCGAACAGGTACAACCTGTCTTTCCTCAACGTGCTTAATGGAGAGCACAAGAAACACTGCTTTGTAAATGTAACAGATGATTTTTCATACTACTGACCTACAAACCGATGGGAAAGTTGAAGTCTATGCGATTGATCTGTGTTGTGTTTTTTCTGTGTTTGTTATTTTTGCTGGCTAGCTGGTAGCTTTTTTAAAATCCAAGGACGGCCAACAAAGAATTTTCTTATTTATTTATTTATTTTTTATTTATAATATTCATCCACAGCGGACACGATACGTGTACCGACATAGGATAGGATGACTGAAACAGGTGCGAACCACCTATACAAAGCCAGTCACCCTAATGAAATGAAATATGTACAAATGAAAAAAGCAAACAACGATAACATACAGGAGATAAACTTATCATATCACACTGTAAAAATAGTGGACGCTAGACGCGTCTTTACGCGTTCAAAATGTACACGTCAGTGTTCAAATTTGAATGGCTAGTGTTCATATTGTTAACACTAGTGTTCATATCATTAACAATGGTGCTCCTAACCTGAACACGTAGTGTTAAGAACCATCTCCTTCAAGTGTTCAAAACCTCAGCATCACAGAACTTTTACAATACTGTGAAACTGTTAAAATTAACAATCTTTTGTGTTTTTTAACTTTACAATGGCTATCTTAAATTTACTACTGCCTCGCTGTCCGGCAAACGTACACGGATTTTGATGAAACGAATATCACACTAAGTGAAAAATATTTCCAGTCTACAATTGCTGAAAGCGGAATATACCAAATAATTTTACACGTTTATTACGGGTTGAAATTTTGAAAATTTGAAAAGAAAATCAGAAAACCACCATGAATGTATTAATTTTAACATCGACGTGCAAGAGGCGTTCTATTTCTAAACACTTGGTGTTCAAGTTTGGTGTCTTTTCCTATCCCATGATGCATCAAAACGGAAGTTGCGACATTTTTCTTGTAAGCGCACCCTGAAGTCGTGATCGTGCGGATTCAAGACCAGAAAGGGTAAGTTTTCTCTCCAAAATAGTAAAAGGTATTAGATGTTTAGGCATCTGTATCATTATCCTTCGAAATTAACTGTATTGTACTTTGAAATAGCTTATCTATGTGAAGAACCCTTTTTTCAGTGGCTGGTATACCAACAACTAGCTGTGAATACGCAGTGGTACTTTTGGCCATGGCCTATCGATCGATCTCACTCGGGTCAAGGGTCATCGCAACACAACTGTGGCGATAACCCTTGACCTGAGCGCGATCGATACGCTTGGGATAGTACCGCTGCGTAATCACAGCTAACACATATGTCTTTAAGTAGAGACAATCGCATGTAAACATCAGTTAATTGTCGTAGACTATACAATGTATTGTTTCCGCGTATGAGAGTTTGGCTTTTTTTTAATAACTTGATGAAGCCAATATTTTGTAACAGTATTGAAAAGAGGCACTGTATATGAAAGTCTCCCCTTTTCCTTAACCTAATCAGCCCCTTGTCTTTCATTTAAAGTCTCATCTCGCCGTATTACCTATTGTTGCATTATTTTCAGGATGTAAAAAGTTGAATTTAACTGAAAATCAAAGAGCTTTACAGAAGCTGGTGGTACAGATAATGAAGAAGACGAGTGTACAGGTAGCTGTCTGGAAACAAGCTTGAGAATCTCAGGTCATCTCTAATGTAGATTTAAACTTTGAAGGGTCAGTAACTGAATTTTGATAAGTTTCTGTATTTTTTTCCGAATTAATCTAAGCTTTGGTAGCATGCTATGATCAATTAATGTTGCCGGAGAATCAGCTTTCACAGACGTGTAGTCTCCCTTATCAGATGCAAGGGTGGAATGAAAAATAAAAGCTGAAGGCGACAGAAAATTCAGAGTAAAAATGTCCACTCTGAATTACTGAATTTTCTGAAATTTTCATTCTGAATTTTCTGTCACTTTTTGCTTCAATTTTTCATTTACCCTTGCATCTGATGAAGGAGACTTCACGTCTTTGAAAGCTTATGTCCCCGTAACATTTAGTTGATCATAGCCTGCTACCAAACCTAAGATTATTTTGTATTGTAGCTTAACACGTCTCTTATTCTTAGCAACTGGTTTTTAGCTTTGCTGTCAGCTAAATAGGTTGATGTGCAGCATTGTCCTCAAATTTGTACATTCCATGGTTTTTCTTCATAACAGGCTGTACGAATCCTTTAATATGTGGATTAAAGGTCCCCAGGGTAATATTACCCCAATCAGATATGTTTAAATTATGATAACATATGCAAATTTCTATTTTTGATGCTTAATTTTGCTTTTTTGGCAAAAATCTTCTTCTCTCTTACTGACGTCTTCAATATTTGGTAAACATATCCCTAAGAATGACTTTAGTCAAATTTGTGCTAGTTGTGATGAAATATTCAAATTTTTATATATCATGGCAAGTTTTGTCATTTTTGGTCAAAAAAATTTTAAAAACTCTTCTTCAAAACTGCTAATTGAACAGCTTTGATATTAGGACATAGATATCTACTGATACCTCTTTCAGATTGTTCAAATTATAGAGAAATTTGCATCTGCATTTTTAAGACATTAAAGACATTTCAGACATTTTTAAGACATTAGGGATTACCAGGATTTGATATATTCAAGTTATGATTTACCGTTTTTGGTGAAAAAAATTGGTAATAATAGCAGGGAACACCAGAATTTGATAGGTCTTTACGAATATGTTTCTAATTTCTGAGAAGTAGATTTTTGAAATGTCACCGATTTATTTCAGTGTTTATTTAAAGATATTACAAACAAACAAACATTGTTGTTCATGAAGGACTTGGTTGGAAAAGGAAATAGGTTTTACCCTGCCAAGGACCCACTTTCCCCACTTTCTGCATGTTGTGCCGTACTGTGACACTTTGACATCTTGACCTGTGTTTACTTTAGTGTGGACAACTATATACCATGTGCACTAGAGAAGCCTTGACTAACTTTTTTTTTTTCTTCAAAATTTACAATCGTCTATACAAGAGGAAATGTCTATAACAAACCATCTTACAAAAATGGAGTATGCATTTCATACATGTACGTGTTTTCGGCACAATAAGTAATCTAAATTTTGAGCTTTTTCAGATGACTTTTTGTACGTTTTAAACAAGTATGAACATAAAAACGTAATCCACAATATTTAAGTAAAACTTGTTTTTTCATTACTTTGTTCATATTTTTAAAACGATTTACAGTGTTTATGGGGATTTTTTATTGCTTATGTTTTTGATATGAGGGTGTTAATACCGTTGGTATTTTCTTCTGAAAAACTTTACATACAAAGTGACAATGTTTATTTACCCACTTTACAGTAAATTATTGTATTTACTCTAGAAATGTTTTGTGTATTTTTAGAATAAAACAATTTTACTGACTATCAGTGGTCTGTAATGTTATTTCAAGGCTTGAACACCCCCTGAACGCCCAAAATTAAAGGTGTTCAACAAGCGCGCATTATGTGTTCTAGCCTTTAACACACTTATCGTTGAACGGCGTCCATGCGTTCAAAGAGTGTTACAGCCCTTTGAACGCGTAAATGCGTTCAATTTTTTGAACACATTTCATGTGCAACGTGTGTTCAGATATGGAACACCATGGTGTTCAATATATTGTCTGATGAACACATAGCGTTCAAAATCTGCACACGTGTGTTCAAGAATTGAACGTTGGTTGAACACGTAGTGTTAAATTTCTGAACGTCTAGAGGCTTTCAAAAAGTGTTACAAAAAGGCGTTTAATTGGTGTTCTATCCTTGAACACTTAATTTTACAGTGCAGAACAATAGAGTGCCGTGGTGCAATCAGAAAGCTGACAGCACGTGAGTGGGTGTCTCGAAACTACCCGAGGCTGATACAAAGCGCATCAGTATTACTTTTGAGCGCTAGAATAAGCATTAGTGCATATACTTCCAAAAAAGCTATTAACACTATTAGTATACACCCTTTGAGCCTGTCGCGAGGGAGCCATGGAATAACGGCAAAATACTTGCCGGAGGTGCGGTAAAACATAGGACGACTCCTATACTTTAACACGAAAAGGTGCGATTTTGGAGCGAAAAAGTTGATACGAAGTGAATATTTATGCCACAACAAGAAAACAGCTAGCTGTGCATGGGACTAGCTCAGGTAAGTGCTCGTGTGCATGGTTTAGCACAGTAATATTTTATAAATCTAGATATCGGCGATTTTGATGATTTTACAGCGAGAGAACATTATGATGACATCAAACAAAGAAATTCAATGAGATTATGTAGAGAATCGCAACGTTTCGCTCTAAAATTAGAGCATCTTCACGTGTTTTCTACAATAAGTACGAACTAATCATTGCAATGTTGGACTGTTTAAGAAAATGTCACGAGAGGAACTGCCGTGAAGAACTGTCCGGCTTAGCAGCTGATTATGTATTCAACATTAGCATACATTAGCATACAAATAATCAGCATATCAACGGACTAGCTTGTGACGTGTGAATGTTCAGTGAGGGCGTCTTGACCGATGGGAGGAGAACTCCGCGAAGGTGCTTATTGGTGTTCGATGACAATAATTGGCGCTTGAATACCGTCTGATTTCAGATCCATTACATTTGTTTGTTTAAAAACCAACTGTCTAACTCTTGTAAAAAAACGCCGGATTGCACTGCTTCCTGCCTCTTGTCACGCGCGTCTCCCTATTATACTGAACCTGCTTTCTGTTCGTAAGTTGCTTCTCTAAATAAGCGTACTACGTTATCGTTTCTTTTTGGAAGTGGCTATTCGCACCGCAGCCGTGGGATAAGGAATCTAAATTACTTATTCGCACTGCAGGCCTTATACCCAATCAGAAAATTGAAGTCAAAATGGCGCGGTGAGTAGGACTCGTCGGAAGTGGCCGTGATTGCATGTTACCTGCTGCCACGATCGCTTCCGCGGATAGGATTTTTTCTCCCTGCCCACTCTGTTTGTTACTCTCTCGTTCTCTCTCTTTCTCTTTTTCCTTCTGTCTTCCCTTCTTTCCCTCTTCGCTCAGGCCCCAGCCCAATTTCCCACGGGCCGGCGCTACTTAGCCGACACGACAGAATAACTTCAAGTGCAATAAGCTGGCGCACGGCCCGCGGGCTTACAAAATAATATTTCAGCTGCTCAATCCCTGTGCTAATGCCTTCAAACTTCACATCGCCTACACCTCAACTTTCCCTACGGGTTTAGTCTGGACATCATGAAAACAAAAGTAATAGAAAAAATGTATCCGTCTCTACTGCAGAGACGATGTCAACTGTACCACTGTGACATGTGATGCGATGCTGGCCCTGCGACGCTAATAAAATAATTTTGGTCCCGGTTACTCAAGATCATGGACTGGACCGTATTGAGCCTGCCTTCAGACCATTTTCACAATAAAATAGAATATTTAAATGTTATCTCGGATACACGACGTAAACAATGGTACAAATGCGCGTCCTATTACTTCCTTATCCGCATCGCTGCAGTTCAGATAAGAAATTAAGATTTCTTATCCGCGCCGCAAATTTAAATTCCTTATCTGCACCGCTGCGGTGCGAATGACACCTTTCTTTATTTTTTAATTGACTTTATAGCCACAGTCCAAAATCCAGTAAGATAACTAGGTGAACTGGTTTCAAAATGTTCGGGCCGCTTTTCCCGAACGAAGTCGTTCCGGCCTCGAAAATGAAGTCCTTGGCGGCCCCGAGAGTCACTCATTCGCGCCCTAAGACCAAAGGGTAGTTATGTAGAATTAGAACATTTACTTTCACGAGTCATAATTACTGGCAAAACATGTCCGTATCGCTCACTCTACCTGTGTTGTCCCTTGTGGGTCCGACTATCAATTTATTGTTTCTGTTCCTCTCTCTACATACAGATACATTTTGTATCTTAGGGAGGGCCTAGAGCCAGGGAATGATCTTGATTCGCGTTCCTGGGTAAACCACCCTTTCTTTACTATGTATGGCTACACAAAACATATCCTGTCTTTCCATTCTATTCGGTTTTTATGTGTAACTTAAGCATGCAAGTGGAAAAACGACTCACTTCATCGTTATAAATGTGTATGGTCGTTATAAGTGCGTAATTGTGTTTTCGAGTACCGGTACGTTTGTAATCAACTCTTTCAAGTCAAATCTTTGAACTCCCGGCTTATCACGGCTTATTAAGATGTTATTCATTTAATAGTCAGATCAGAAACCGCGAATAGCTCTCCTGGTGAGAAGTGCTTAAGGTGTGAAAAACGAACATTCGGCAGTCCTTTGTTTCGCATAATGATTGGCAGCTGCACGCTCCGTTTGTGTGCATTCAAATTAACCCGCTTCTGCATTGCATATGCATATATGCATGTGAAATGAGATTTCAATCCGTCGTTTTCACGGGTCGAAGCAGTTCTCGACCGGACAGTTTTTAACGGCACTACTCGGCATTACAAACATCTGATAGTTTGTATACGTGACAAAAATAACAGGAAAGAGACTTACCTAGAGGCTGCAGGTAAGGTCAAAACTTTGACTGACGCCTGGGGCTGGAAACTGGTGAAAAAATGTCAAGGGCAAGGCCCTTTTATGCTGTCGCACACGATCCCGTGGTCTGGGAGTAGCCAATGATAATGGTGCAAATCAATGTTGACGTCGACTCTGTCCCATCAGGGGATTGGCCGGCACAAACCATGTATCTAGACTAATCCCCTGAACGCGGAAAATTTCCGTGTTACCGAATCAATGGCTTATGACTCCACAGAGAGTAAATAAACTATCGATCAAATAGGACAAAAGATAACAATGTTTATGAATATGACATCACTCGTGATATTTGTAGAGCAATCACCGATTGACAGTCAGTTCACACCTCAAGTAAGGTATCTTTTCATATGGTAATGATTTCGAACCTTCAGCGTTTGTGCCGGGGAATCTTGGCATGTTATTTGGAGAAGTTAGAATTCAATTCAAAATTTATCCATAACGGACACTAAAGGATCCTGAAACTCTCTGCCAATCACGGACGTTTTACTTTATTCAATCAGACGTTTGTGTTCTTGTAGCTAACTACTTTGTACTGCACCGGAGAATTAAATCTCCATCCACACTTAATTTAAGTGTTCATGGATAGAACACCAATTACACGCTTTTTTGTAACACTTTTTTAACGCGTCTAGACGCTCAGAAATTTAATATTACATGTTCAACCAACGTTCATTTTTGGAACACAAGTGTTCATCAGACATTTGATTATATTGAACACCGTGGTGGTGTTCAATATCTGAACACACGTTGTACATGAGATGTGTTGAAAAAATGAATGCATTTACGCGTTCAAAGGGATGTAACGCTTTTTGAACGCATGGACGCCGTTCAACGATAAGTGTGTTATAGAACACATGATTAGACTTATTGAACACCTTGAATTTTGGGCATTCAGGGGGTGTTCAGTTGATTGCACTTTTGATTGGTTGAAGATAAGTCACATGATGAACGAATTGTAAACACAGGATATTACGAATAGAACCAACAAAATTGAAATCTGAATTTATCGCCAAGGAATTAATTAATGTTGAATCAAATAACGTAGTATTTATGTGTAACATATATTACGTAAACTTAAAATTATTTTTAAAAAGTAATTATAATATAAATCTACATTATAAAAATATATCAAATCAGAATCAAGTCCCTTCAGACAGGGAATCTTCGAGTAGAAATGCGCATATATGTATCAAAGGATAAATTGTGGAAAGTCAAAACCGTAATACGTATTTGTTTATCACAGGAAACTTTTTTTAACTGGATGGATTTGAAAGATTCCATAGCAATGTTATAACATCAAATATAATCTTACTTTAACGTGTACAATCTCCGTTGCTTGTCACGGTGTCGTATCGTAAAGACAACAATAAAATAATAATAATAATAATAATAATAATAATAATAATAATAATAATAATCTTATTTCTCTGTTCTCATTAGTAATGGCCATCTTGATCTTGGCTATTGTCGAGTAGTAATAGCGCACGTTGCAGTTCAGATTTGGCATGGCATGACTGAGATAATAGAAATCTGGTGAATCCTATACATTGAAGCAAGACTTGCAAGGTCGTATTGAAGAGGACCATGAGTCTTTTTGTCTTGCTGTCTGTTACAAAACGACACAGTTCTTTCAAGTAAGTTTGCATGCTTACTTAGAGTACATTTTTGAGAAAAACTGTAACTTTTCATCCTACGTTTGTAGGAAATCAAGCGTAATGATCTAATCTTTGTTTTCTAATATTTGATTATTCTCATATGCCAGAATTCAAAAATCCCTGGTAAATGTTATGTATCTTAGTCTGTCATATGTGTTGCTCTCTGGCCTGATATTGTATGCAAGTATGTTTCACCATTAATTTAGCATCCTGTGACCATAACTCTTCTTCAACTCCGTCCGATTCATTACTGTCACTGCCGGTATGCAGTGACAGTGGCACTGCCAAAAGGCAGTAGCAAGATTTTAGCTGTATTAACTTTGATATTTTTTCCATATTTTGTTCAGTTAATACAACTGCGTTCTTGTTTTACTCCTAGCAGCTTGTTGGGCTGTCAACTTGTCAAAACAGCCTGTGTAATTGCACCGTGCAATTGTATCATTGGCAAATAACTTTCTGTATGAAATTTTAATCAATTACCACCAATATTTATACATAGGCTTCGTCTACAAATTGAATATTGTGTTTTTCATCATGTTGTTGAGACAAACCAAGAAACTGTAGTTGATGCATGCAGAGAAATATAGAATAAAAATTATCGACATTAGCAGCTTCTGCCCCGTTACAGGCCAAATAGTTGTTTTTACGAAATTTTAATGGCATTCATACAATGCCACACAATGGTTATAGACTTTATTCAATCATTACTAACATTATTACATTATTGGATTTTCGAATTTAACCAAAATGATGATTCACTATACATGGTAGTCTATGAGAGAACTATGAACTATTGTTTTCCAATATTCAACATAAAACTAACAAAATCTGTCCATTTATATAAATTTTACTATTGATGACACTTAACTGCCGGCCCCATGTCTTTTGTCCCCTTCATAAGTTTTCACTGTTCATACATTGTGTTAAATTTAAGATACAACTGCATCTTCTTTGCTGGTGAAGCTTGTCGATACTGTGAATGTATTTAAAAGGAACAACGTATTTCGTCTGTGATTTCCTATTCAGGAAAAGTCACATGGACAATCAAAGCTCCGGCAATAAAATGACTTTTTTTTAAAAGTGACCCTCCCCCAAGATAGGTTTATAAAAAGTGACCCCGACAGTGTTTTTTTTTTAAGTGATCATCCATTCCCATGGCCCTTACTGTAGGCTCCCTCCTAACTACAGCCAAGAGTCGCCCTTATACACGGCGTGGTGAGATATCACCAAGCTCCTTGGTTTTCGAGCCTGTGACGAAAACAGAAAATTGTTTTGGGGTGACACACTCCTAGAAACAACTACAGCGGATCGCGAATCGAGTTTTCCGAAAGGGAAAACAAAACCAGGAGCGGTCAGTATGGTTACGTTCATCGGCACGCACCGAAATTGTTCGTTGTTGAAGGCAAGAGTATATTACCAATAACGATGTGAAAAAAACAAACAGGAGAGTGTCAGACGTCACAGTAACCGAACAAACTGGAATAACGGGAAGCAGAACAAACCACCACGCACGAAAGACTGCAATCCAGAAACTAAGTGAGCAAGGTATTCCTCCATTTCAAATAATGCAACTTTCCAGTCAGAGAAGTGTCAAGTCTATCAATTCGTACGCCGTAAACTATTTGAATCAAATTAAGGTAGAGACACACGTTAGATGATACTTATTTTAAACTCACTTTTTCACAGTAAATTTCACTTTTAGACCCCACAAATTATATATTTTCTGTTAGCCCTATACTCAACATTATAAAAAATATGTTTATTTTCCGAAATCACAGTGTTTGTGACTATTTCTCTCAAAAATATGCGTTTTTGAGTTTTTTTACCTAAAAAAATTAGGTGTTACAGGACTATGGCGACTTGAGATCTTTTAACAGAAATCAACAATGGAGTAGTCTGGGGAAACAAACGGTGTCCCAGATTTTCAGTAAAATTGATAGAACAAGAGAAATTCTTGCTGAAGTGAATGAAACCCGGTAATTTATTCAAAAACCCAGAGTTGTTACTTTCACACCTTATTGTGCTGAAACAAAAGGGAATAGAAAAAATCTGGGACACGGTTTTTTCCCCAGACTACTCTATTGTTGATTTCTGTACAAAGATCTCAAGTCGCCATAGTCCTGTAACACCTAATTTTTTTTAGGTAAAAAAACTCAAAAACGCATATTTTTGAGAGAAATGGTCACAAACACTGTGAATCGGAAAATAAACATATTTTTTCATAATGTTGAGATATAGGGCTAACAGAAAATATATAATGTGTGGGGTCTAAAAGTGAAATTTATTGAGAAAAAGTGAGTTTAAAATAAGTATCATCTAACGTGTGTCTCTACCTTAAGTCAGATATTTTGACCGGCACTGAAAACCAAAGAAATCAACTGATGCCAATACCAAGACGATTGTCATAAATCAGAAATCAAAAACATCAATAGGAGAATCCACGATACCACACTCAATATCAAAGAAAGTACTATCAGCACACGAACGCAAGTCACAAAATCTGCGGAAAAGTAAATTAAGTACATTTTAAATAAAGTTCAAACTTTGGCTGAAGTCAAAGGAAGTTTAAATTGTACTACTTCGTCAACAAAAAAAAAACTTTGTCAATACAGAAAGAAGAAATGTGACTTGAACATTTCGGTTTCGACGTACATGTACACTAATGGTGATTGATGTAGTGCTTTCTATAGCAGACCTTTACAGTCGTTCCATTATAGCGAACAAACAAAGCAAAGCTCGTCATTTTAGCTAAACAAGAATTTTACGCCATATCTCAAGTACCGTGTTTACACGACAATTTATCAAATTGACATATCAAAACAATATGATATGAAATACGTTTATATATAGTGTATGACGTTGCGAAGTGCACAATCTTTCGCAGTTTGCAAAACGAAAGTGCAATTAGACTACAATTTGCAATTGATTTTGTAAGCTTTGATCTGAAGAAGAACAAGAGACGGAATATAATAATTTTAAGAAGAGTTCATCCGTAAAATTATCATAAACTGTGCTTTATGTGTGGGGACTCCAAAAGTCTGGTATCTGCTAAAAGTGTGTCGATGCTTTGAAGCGCGATTTTGTTGTCAGTTTGCTGCTGATGTAAACACTAAGTGTCAGCAAGCAAATGAACGTCATTGAGTCATGTTAACTTATTTTCTTTATATTATTCGTCGATGCCCATACACCTGATGATACCGGACTCTTCATCGCAGAACACCAAGCGCCCATAATTCATCTGCTTATCGCCGACGTCAATCAAATGATTAGTACTGACACAATTGAAGCATGCACACGAAGCGATGAATTGCAACACAAGGCAAATGATTGCTCCACAGAGATTGCAATCGCATGACATGATTGAGGCTGGCTCTTTACAACAGACAGGCACTTGGGCGGTGACCAGATCGAAACGCGCAATCTGTGTCACGTATGGATCCGTGTTACATTGAACATGTGATATTGACTGGGATACCACATCACGCCCTTCCTCTTTTTAGTAGTTCCGTATTTACAAAATGTAGATATTGCAGTACAAAATCTTACCCGGTCTATCAGATCAGAAGCTCCATTTAGCTGAATGTTCAAATAAAATACTCATTGGTATTTCGAAAAGTCCTTGGCTCTTAAAGAATTGAACAGAGGAAATGTTAGATTTTGGCAAAATCCAGCGAAAAATTACTCAGAGCAAAAATGCTGAAGATGGGCTCAGAGCAACTCCATTCAAAGGGTCTTGCACCTGACCTTTGATAATAGTGTCTCCTTGCATCCCATCAACGCCTGCAGAAAGTACTTATACATGTTAATGAGTTTCGCATGTTATATGTCTCGACGCGGATTTTTTGGTAAGATGTCGTAATCATGTCATGCACCATGATTAAAATCTAGTCGACAGGCGACAGTACGACTCCCTTAAATTAAAATAACTTGGAGTATGGAGTCCATTATCATTTTCGTGGAGCACGTAGCAATTAAGATACCTTATAGATTCTCTGGAGACTTCAGAGAATAAGGCAAAAAGCTTTAATAATCCAAGAACGCCTCAAATATCGACTGGTCCGACCCAACATTGTGCGTCATAAAACTTGGCACCAACATGTACATTAATCTAAAATCGAAACAGGGCGATAGAATGGAACTACTGTAAAGTGGTTACATGGAACATGCAGACACAACAATTACAAGGATATTTATTGAGTACAAATCTGAGCTCAGGTGGCCGGCCTGCCGTGAATATTTAGCTGACAAACTTTTCCTTACTTATCAATGCATTAGTTAACGTACAAACTTCATTGATTTGGTCAGACTGCACTGGTTGTATCTATCTGTAGGAACATAATATTTGTCTTAAACTTTATTTTGTAAACAATCATCGACTGTCAGAGTCATGGAATTTGAACAATAGCTTTGACCTTCGGGGCCATGGATAATTAAAACACGCGCACGGTAAACGCAACTTCTGTGTTTAGGGGGAGGGGTTTTGGCCGTATTTCGATTACCGTGCGCAAAAATCGCACCAGAAGTTTTCGTATCGCAACATCTCGCAACACGTTTTTTCTGTTTCACAAAATATCGCGCTGTATTGTTATGTGTGTACAAGACCTGTACTAGTACGGCAACGGCGCTACACCAGCATTTTTCTGACATACTTGTGATCATCAGTGCGCGAGTAAAATAACGTAAGAATCATTTTGGATACATAGTTTCATTTTATTCTATTGATTGCGTCATTTTTGAGTTGGCGCTGAACAGAGATTGATTTTAGAGGGGGTATGCAGGGAGCGGTCGGTAGAGTATGCGTGATTTCATAGCGACGTAATTACGGATTGTTGGATGCGGATACAGAATGAGGCTTTGTTGAATTTTCGCACTTCCCAACTTTTGTTTAGGGGAGGGGGAGGGGAATGAGGCCAAACGCACTTAGTTTCGTTTACCGTGCGCATGTTTTAATTATCCACGGCCCCTCAAGGTAGAATGCGGCTCGGGGCCAGATATTATAATTCGAAATTTTTTAAATCAGTTTGATAGCTGTAACCACATATTATCTTTCTGTAAAACAACATTTGAGATTTTCGATACTGAAGTAAGTCAATTTGGTGATGATACAATTTATAGTCAACAAACAGAAACGAGTGAGTTCCTCTTACTTTAACCGTATGCTCGCTCTATGGCATCCTATCGGTAAACTGAATTGAACATTGGCCGAGTTAAACATCGTCACGGATGATCACGATATTGGAAATTTCTATCCCATGACGTATGGTTGGGTTCACTCGAGTTCGTTGGAGACAGGGGGAAAACGTGAGATAGATTAAAACCTTACATATAAATTTTCAAGCGCAATGTTTACTCAATGTATTTACACGGTATGTATTCCATGACGCTCTTTTTGTACAAGGAACCAAATATATTTATACATTTTGGTCTAGATAAAGCTTCACAAAGAAGGATTTATGACTTGTCAAAAAGTACCCGACAGGTACAACACGAACTGACATATTCCTTATATATCATACATATGTTAGTATTGCGTCATTTAAATAAATAAAATCGTCCTACACAAACATTCGGGGCTGATACCGAGATCAAAATGTATTGAGTTCAACTTGAAAGGCCACAAGATCATGACCCTTTCGATACATTATACACTTTTCTATTGTAACTACAAGCCAGAATGTTATAAGCTGAATACTAAGATTAGGATAAATAATCCCTGTCTCCGTCTACATTCATATGTTTCAATTAAATAAAGTGAAAATAACCATACGTTTGACATGTTTTTGTCCAAAGAAACATACATTTTATGCCTGACATACAGTACAAATAAAGGGATAAACCACAACGTTTAATTCAACGCGCACAGTCTGCAACGTCATTGCAGGAAAGATTAAACAGAATTCTAGACTATGAATCTGTTGTCAAAAATTACACTGTAAAGTTAAGTGTTCAAGGATAGAACACCAATTAAACGCATTTTTGTAACACCTTTTGAACGCCTCTAGACGTTCAGAAATTTAACACTACGTGTTCAACCAACGTTCAATTCTTGAACACACGTGTGTAGATTTTGAACGCTACGTGTTCATCAGACATTATATTGAACACCATGGTGTTCCATATCTGAACACACGTTGCACAGGAAATGTGTTCAAAAAATTTAATTGAACGCTTTTACGCGTTCAAAGGGCTGTAACACTTTTTGAACGCATGGACGCCGTTCAACGATAAGTGTGTTAAAGGCCAGGACACATGATGCGCGCTTGTTGAACACCTTTAATTTTGGGCGTTCATGGGGGTGTTCAAGCCTTGAAATAACATTACAGACCATTTATATTCAGTAAAATTATTTTATTCTAAAAATACACGAAACGTTTCTAGAGTAAAATACGATAATTTACTGTAAAATGGGCAAATAAACATTGCAACTTTGTATGTAAAGTTTGTCAGAGGAAAAAACCAACAGTGTTAACACCTTCCTATCAAAAACAAAAGCAATAAAAATCACCATTTGTGGATAACGTTTCATGTCCATACTTGTTTAAAATGTACAAAAATCCTCTGAAAAAGCTCAAAATTTGGCATACTTATTGTGTTGACAAGACGTATATGTATGAAATGCATACTCCATTTTTGTAAGATGGTTTCTTAAAGACATTTCCTCTTGTATAGACAATTGTAAATTTTGAAGAAAAAGAAGTTAGTCAAGGTTTCTCTGGTGCACATGGTAAATAGTTGTCCACACTAAAGTAAACACTACATGTCAAGTTGTCAAAGTATCACAGTAAGGCACAACATGCAGAAAGTGGGGAAATTGGGTCCTTGGCAGGGTAAAACCTATTTCCTTGTCCAACAAAGTCCTTCATAAACAAAAAGATTTGTTTGTTTGTGATATCTTTAAATAAACACTGAAATAAATGGGTGACATTTCAAAAATATACTTCTCAGAAATTTAAAACATATTTGTAAAGACCTTTCAAATTCTGATGTACCCTGCTATTAATTTTTATACATTTTTTTTACCAAAATGGTAGAAATCACCTTTTAAATGAAAAAATGTACATTTCATCATAACTTGAATATATCACATTCTGGTAATCCCTAATGTCTTAAAAATGTCTGAAAAAATGTCTTTAATGTCCTAAAAATACAAAGTTG